>BPLR01009259.1:0-27911 GCA_021605095.1 Caerostris extrusa
ATTTCAAGCAATCATTTTTTTCACAAAGATCCTCCATGCATCCAATAAAACAATACACAATGTAATTTCTCGCTTACAAATGCGGATTTCAATAATTAATCTATTATGCCTGGAGCTACTTTTTATATTTCTCTTTTTACTACGCCTGAAATAAGCCTCCATGATAAATCAGGGTTAAAAAACGCGAGCCAAAGTGGTATGTGAACCGACGGCAAAAGCTTTCAGGGCGACAGGGAACACAGGATTTGGTGGGCAGGATCAAAAAACTTGGAATAAACAATGAAAAGAAATATCCTGCGACGGCGAATACCGGATGACACCTTTGTTCAGACATCCAAGTCAATTCTACTTCTCGCTACAGATGCTTTCTGATGTCGCCAAAACCGAACATTGACAGGACCGCTTGAAGAAACGCATTCATCGAGAAATAACAGGTTGTATTAGGCTTGTAAAATAGAATGCAGTTTTAATCCACAACTTAGTGATTGAAAGGTTTTAGTCTTAAACTCCAAATCTAGTTTGTTGCCAGGTGGCTACACTGGCTAGCATTCTGGTCTTTAGTACCACAGGTTTCGGTGGTGCCGTGGATGTTTGTAGTGGTTCGGAATCCACTTTAAAACATAATCGTAGAGCGTTGAGGAGGTATTGTTACTCCACTTCCGTAGCTTATCTTCAAGCTACACGCACCTCCTAGTAGCGCTAAGTGAGTAAGTCCGGTGCAGCGCTTGACTTAAGGCATCCAAGACAGCTGTTTAAGTGTTTGCCAGCTGCATTAGAACAAAAAGTTTGTTGTCTGATGGCTAATTGGCTTTTTTCTGGTCTTTTGTTTCTAGTTTAATTGGCTAGCTTTTTGGAACCACGGGCTTTTCAACTTCGAATATTGGTGGTGGAATGGATGTTTGTTAGTAGTTCGGAATCTACGTTAAACTGTAGGTCTCGATATAATTAGCCCAATGTGTGCAAAAAATGACCGTAAGAGAGACAAACCCCAAACCAAATCTAGAAGTTTTTCAAATGTGATGATTTATGCATATTCCAAAAATTAAAGGAAACTTAGCTAATGCCTAAATTCACTAACTTAAAGATTTTCGAAATGGCCAGGTTGTCGATTAAATTGCATATTTACAGGTTTATACCATTAACATGCTGTATTAGTTAATCGAGACAGAATGTGGGCTTGTGATTGCCGTATATTGTATTAAACAAGTATAAATTGAATAGAAAATTCATTTTAAGTGGGAAAAATATAGTGTCAAACGGAGTTTCAGAATTTAAAAAATGTTCTTAGCAATCAAAATCCTTAAATCTTTTTTTTTTTTTTTTTGAGATGTGCTATAGGTCGTACTATAAAAATGTAAATTTTTGCATTTATGTAATACAACTATAGAAAGACTATTCTTCTGAGCCACCATTTTTTTTTTAAAATATGGAATTCGTATCGTACACATCCTACAAAACTTCCATGGGAAAAATCTTAACTATATGAATGAATGGTTTTTAGATTAATTGAATTTAAACTTTTTCAAATGTCATAATTCTGGAAAAAAAATTCTAATTTTAAAGGAAATAATCTCCAAACTTTTGTTAATTTAAAAGTGTGAAATAGTTTTCTTTCTAACGCAGCTGGCAAAGCATAGACAGCTGATGGCGTTGGATGCCTTAAGGCAAATGCTGCGCAGACGTACTCACTTTTGCATTACCCAGGGGGCGCGTGTAACTTGATGGTAAGCCACGGAGTAACAATGCCCCCTCAGCGCTCTACGATCTATTAGACTGGGACCTACTTTTAAAGTGGATTCCGAAACCACTACAAACAACCATGGTACCGAACCGCCGGACATTCGAACCCGAAGTGTGATCAAAAAGTTATATTTAACCGGACGCTATAACAGAGCAACCTTCCAACACATTTGACCACTCGGCCATTAATTCTTACGGCCCCATTGCATGAAGATTTGACAATTAAAAATTTTCAAAATAATCAATATGACTTTGTTTGAATTAGTGAAGCTATTTTCCACACAATCTATGATTACATCATCAAAAAGATGGAAGATCGTGTATAAATGACTCTACTGTGTAATTAATGTTTAAAAAGTATTTTTCTTAGTAAAAAGTATATTACGAGTGTCGTTTGGTTTCTGGATTTCATAACCATTTATATTATGAAAAAAACACTTTTACTAAGTTTGAAGAATGTTAACAGGGTATGGTGTGAAGAATGTTGATTCTTATTGTAACATACAGTGGACCACAAAATTGAGTATACACCTTTAGAAACTTAGAGACTTTTTGCAATTACAAATTAAATATTGCTTTAAGATGATTGAATTTTTTATCTTATATACTTTAGTCTATGCTTTGCCGTATTATACTTATAAAATTGTTACGTTTATTTATTTTTACGAAAAAAATAAAAGATCTGAGACGAGAGGAAAAACAACACCACAAAAATAAGTATACACCTTTATTAATTTCCTTTTAACTTACAAATTAATATTTTGTTCCATAACCTTTTGCTTGGAATTGCAGCTTGTATTCTTCTGGACATAGATTCTACTAGTGTTTTTAGTGGTTTCAACAGAAATTTTAGCCCATTTCTTCTCTCAGAACCTTCTTGAGAACTTCCTTGCTTGTGATTTCGTGCTCATGTACAGCTTTCTCTAATTTCGACCACAAATTTTCGATGACGTTTAGGTCTGAGACTGGGCTGAGGTGTAATTGCTTCTTACAATGGTGCAGCAAATATAACTGCACAATCTTCACTGTATGCTTGGGGTCGTTGTCCTGCTGGAATATGAAGTTTGACCCCAAGCCCCAACTTACTGGCCTTTTTTTCAAGTTATCATTTAAAATTCCCTAAATGATCCATAATACCATCAATAAAGCAAGCTCTCCAACTCCTCCAGCCGACATACAACCCCAAAACGAGGACAGATCCACCCTCTGAACTTGACTGCCTTAATGGTGTTTTTAGGTGCCAGTGCTTTCTCAGCTTCTCCATATTTTAAATCGTCCATCGCTTCCGTAAAGATTAAACTTACTTTCATCTGAAAATATTACAGTGTTCCAGAAAGAAAAAATAGGCTTTAAACGATGTTCTTTGAAAATCACTCTCTTTTGTCTATTCACATACTTGATGAGTGGCTTTCGTATTGGGTGTACGGCCATGAAACCCATATTGGTGAAGGGTACGTCGAATTGTTTTTCAACTGAGATCTTTTTTCCCGATTGTAGAGGACATTAAAGCTAGTTTAAGAGGCACTCACCCTCGGATCTTGCTTTACTGAGTGAATGATCTTCCTCTTCGCTGTAGTACTCAGTATTTCTTCAGGTCCTCTTCCAGGAATATTGGCCACAGATCCAGTTTTTTATACTTATACTTAGTATTTTTGGACACAACCATGAGTTACACCAATCAACGAAGCGATTTCTCGAAGAGATTTGCCCTCTTTCGACCATTTTTGAAACCAATAAACGCTCAGATTCAGTAGTTTCTCTACGAGAGCTCATTTACGATTTTTAATGAGAAAAAATACTATTTAAAAGCGTTGAAGTGCAATAGCACGTGTTATAAGCAGCAGCTACTCCTGAAACTCTTTAAAGAAAATTTGAAACTAAAAAAAGTGGTGGCATAATTTACAAATATAAGAAGTGTATACTCAATTTTGTGGCATGGTTTTCTATCTTTTCTTCGAATCGCTTAACCTTTTTCGTAATAAATAAGTTAACTATAGAATTGTGTTATTATAGGATGGTAAAGCAGAGGTTAAATTATCTAGGATAAAAAAAATTTATCTATTTAAATCAATATTTAATTTGTAATTGGAAGAAGTCAAAGTTTTAGAGGTGTATACTCAATTTTTGTGGCTCACTGTATGTGATGCCAAGATTCGATTCATGACATTTGATCAACTGTTGCCAAAATAACCATTAATTCAAAAATAGCAAGTTAAATACATTAGTTAAATACTTTTTTTACCAAAAGCTTTTTGTCTCTATTCAACATTTTTTGGTCAATTTTCAAAATTTATGAAAATATTGCTTTTTCATTTTATAAACTGAAATTTGTAAAGGATAGTTGTAGTAGTGTCTTTCTCTTTCATTTTATTCAATTGAACTCTTTCAAGTTTTACTTTTTTTTGCATTAATACAACGCCAAGAAATCTTATGTAAAATTTCTTAAGATAAATTGTTATTCATAAAAATAACTAAGAATATTTTATTTTGAAAAGTGTTAAATACGAAAGTTGGTGAAATTTTTTACTGTTTCATAAAAAAATTACCATAATTATTATTTAAAAATATTTATTAATTAATATATTTATATTTTTTTAGCATCTGTACCAACAGAATACGGTAGGTAGCTGTAAACCAGGATATCGTTTTTGATCAAGACATATGTTGTAAGTGACATTTAATTGCCCTTTTATGAGTACTCAAAATCATAGCAGGCTTCTTTTTCTTGTTCATTGGCGCAGCAGCCGCATGGTGGACTAGGGGTCGTCTGGCTACTGCAGATTTCAGATACAAAAGAGGATTTCATTTCTCGAGGTAGGATTGTCAGCCCTACGTCATATTAGACAGGGTCTATGGTTTAAAGGAAATTCCAAATCACTACAAGCATCCATAGCACCTCAGGACTTGAACTCTATGGCACAGAACGACACTAGTTCTAATCACTCGTTTATCAGGTCCTCAAACATTTACCTTGATGTCTCTATAAAAAACTGTTTTCTTAGGCAGTTAGCAGGTTAACCAGAAAATGAATCGAACGACTCAAATTGATGACACACTTACAGACATTTATTTTTTAATTCTACATTTTACAATTTATCCAAATTTCTTAAAATAACCATTCAGCATCTGAAACAAATGGCATTATAGCAATTTTCAACGACATAAACTTATGATGAAAGTTCACAGTAATTTGATCGGCAAGCGTACGAGAGTGAATTTCAGAAATTTCAATGCGACCTATGAGTTTGTTTCGTGGAGGGAGGTTTATTAAAATCAGGTTCAAATGAAAACAGTTCTCGACTTGTGGTGTCCAGCGGTAACGTTAGAACCTGAGGACTGCAGAAGCGTTGAATTTCGAATTCGTTGCAGTGTCACTGTTTTTGGGAACCAGGTTAATCAATGAAGGTTGTGCATTATGGTTAAGTTCCCCATATCGATTATCTAGTGGGAATTTTATTCCCTGCATTTGTCCTTAATCCGGTCATCTCATGAGAATGGAAAGTGATAGAGCTGCTTTGAGGGTTTTCAATGTAACCCTTTTTGGACATCGACCAAGGGAAGACCGAAAAAAAGATGGATTGAATGTTTAGACTCTGATTTTAATGTTATTAAGATCAAAAACTGGAGGACCACAACCAAGAGGAGAACAGCCTGGCTGGATCTTTTAAAAGAAGGCCAAGGCCGACAACGGGCTGTCGAGCCAGTTATGATGATTTGTCCATAATGACCATCTCTAAAAGTCTAGGTAAGTGGTCCAGTAATAACGTGCATAGATAGCGTGCAGAAGGACTCTGGTTTAAATCCATTGGTAGCATCAATTGCAGTAATTGTTTTAAGAAACGAGAGAACTCGATGACGAATGTGACAATAGTCACATCTGTAATGGCAACATCTTTTGTTAGACTTTCTGATAGGAGTTTTAAGGATTTTCAATAACTGAAATCCCTACGAAATTAAATATCACGTAAAACTTTCCGATAACTGGTATGCTATTTGTTTACTTCCTCCAAGATGTCATTGCAGATCCACAATATTGTAATTACAGTTGGGTTGTTAAGATGCAATTAAGCACGTTGGTTGAAAAATTTCAAGTCTGATATTTAACCGTCCAGTCATTTTTCACCAACATTTTCTTTGCTGAACCAGTTGTTCACAAAAGGGTCCAAACTAAAAATAAATACATCTTTTCTCCAGCTGATAGCATACCAAAGAACTTTCTATATTTAATTTAGTAAACCTTTATTATTATTTTCATATTTTGCTATTAAAAGTTTAAGTATTAATTATTATAATTGTAAGTAATTATTGTTATTTAATTATTAGATATTATTTATTTTCTAAATTAGGTTTGCTTTAAAACCTATTCTGTATTATACTAAATAAGGACTACAAAGAGACTTTCTTTTAGATGCATGCCCTGTTGGCACTTATGGAACTGGAGAAAGCACAAACTGCACCATGTGCCCCTTGGATTTTTACATTGACAAAGAAGCATCAGATTCCTGCTTGCCGTGTCCTGAGGACAAGAAAACCATGGCCGTCGGGGCGGACACGGAAGAATTGGGTGTCTGTGAGTATTTCACAGCTCAACTGTACATAAGTTTAAATACAATTTAAATAAACTGAGATTTAAGGGGACCCGGTAGTCTAGCGTGAGTGAATTCGACGAGTTTCCAGGATTTTTTTTAATGAAAACAACAAAAAATGTTATTCAAACTTCATAGATATATTAAATCATTTTAATAGTGTACAAAAAAATTATATTAAAAAAACTTTAAGTAGTTAAGGAGTGGCGCTGAAGTTGCCCTCCTCATAAATATGGACCTGGGTGGTGGGTAAAGTTTTGGCTCTTTCACTTACCTGTAAAGAAAAACGAAAAAAATATCTGATCAGTATGAGTGTCGTTATCGCAGGAACTAGAATAAAAAAATTGACAAAATGACGCTTTGTTGAAATTTACATACAGAAAACAGACTGTTTTTTTTATTATTTTTGTATTTAAAAAAAAAAAGAAGTATTCAACGTAAAAACATTTTTTTAGTTCCAGCGATAGGTATGAATGACATAGTAAAACTTGAGACGAATCGGCCGAGTAGATTTTTTTCCCCCTCGCACCGTGCAGAAAAAAGTAGTTTCAAAATAAATGAGTTTGAAGTTTAAGGTAAGCATATTCTCAATATGGGGTACGTAAGCATATTCTCAGCTAAATTGGCTGTAAAACTATCGTCATTATCATTACAAACATTTAACAGTATATTCTTAAAGGATTATATTTTCGGAATACAGAAAAAAAATTTGATTTCTTAAAAATTCTAGACCACTGGGTCCCCTTAAGTCGTTCTGAGATATACCATTCAATACTTGTATATATATTATAAACATTCTCATTCATGATTATCTTGTTTACAGTCTTTCGACAGTTATGTAGATGTGCATAAAACGTAGACATTTCAAATAACGTATTCAATAACCATACTGAATACCAGTATAAACAATAATAGAAACACAGCATGTGATAAGTAAAAATCTTTTGAATATGAAATTTAAATGAAATGAAATTTTTCTTCAAATGAACATATCAATATTCATTTCAGTAAAAGTTTTTTTTTTAATAAAGTAACTATAGCCTATTTTTATGTGAATCAAGCCAATATTAGTGTATGTTTCACATCTATATAAAACGATATATGTATATTCTTCTCCTTCATTGGCGCAATAGCCCCATTGTAGACCAAGGCCGTCTGCCTACTGGTAGAATTCAGACAGGAGATATGTTTCCTTTTAAGAGGTAGGGTTGCCCCACACCAGGGGTCGGCAACCTTTTGAGTCGGAAGAGCCAAAAATGGCAATTTACAAAATTTCAAAGTTTTTAAAGAGCCACAAAAATTTTTTTTCTTGCCAACAATAAATAACAGGTGGGCTGAAAAGTTCGTAGGCTAACACATAGATGGCGTTACTAGTATTAAATCCATGTGATTTTTAGTTAGCCCCTAACCTTAGATTAATATTTCGCCTCGTTTAAATTTAGCAAACCACTTCTCTACGGTTGATTTTCCTGGTGCAAAGTCCGAATAATGTTTATCAAGCCAAGCCTTGGCTTCAATAGTATTTTTTTCGCCAAAAAGCAATGCTTTATTAACACATGAAATTCCTTTTTATCCATTTTTTCAAACTAACTAAAGTTGCTTCACTAAAAATGCTATAACTCACATACTAATAGTGCAACAGTTGTCAAATTTATACACGTGTCTTTTGAAGATTAGGGCTAACTAAAAATCATATGGATTTAATACTAGTAGCTCCGATTTAATAATAGTAGTCCACCTGTTAGTACTCGCATAAATAAAGTTTTTGATAAAAAAAAAACTAATCTATTTATTCATAAGAAAACATATCTATTTATTCATTATATCATTCTATTTATTCATTATTAGATAATTACTTATTATTTAAGTAAAAAATTAAAACAATTAAACATTTACTTACAACACTAACTTGTATTTCAATAACAAACAATTGAACAAACAAATTCAATGGGAGCGATGGCTTTGCATGGTTATTCAAGTAGAAAATTTAAACTTTACTAAACAATGTAATTTGTACTTAAAATAAAAAAAACAATAACATACATTTGAGTTCATAATAACAAACACGACTCTAAATTTTCATTTGTTAGTTGGTTTCTTACTTTACTTTTAATTATATTCATGCAAGAGAACGCTTGCTCGCACGAATATGTCGATCCGAAGATAGTCAGCACTCCAAATGCCAAACTTCTTCACCTCACTGTAGCAATCTGGAAGACTATTCCATGTGTCAAATATAAGTGCCTCAACTCGCGGCATTGCCACTTTTGTTGCGTTACGTACATACATTTCTGGACCTCCAACTCTTCCAACTTGCTTTTCAACTCTGTAAATTTTTCACTCCACAAAGCTTTACTTTTTAAATCGATCAATTGCATTTCTAGAGATCCAGTATAAATTTCAAATGGCTCACTGTGGATTTCGTTACTATTTGTGTTGAGAGGATTTACTATGAATGTTAGAGTGGTTTTGTTGGTTTTGAATTGCTCAAATCTATCAGCAAATTCATCTTTAATTTTTTTATAACTGTGCTGAAGTACCTCGTGTCAACAGTTGCACTAGTTTTATGACAATATTGCTTTAGAAATTGAAAATGAAGTAATATACCGCTCTGAATATCTTCTGCAAAAAGAATTAATTTTTCTTCAAAACAAACCAATTCTTCTACCAAAACATAGTCTGGGTTTCCCTTTCCTTGCAGTTTTAGATTTAGCTCATTTAATTTCGCTGTGATATCCACCATAAAGTAAAATTTTTGCAACCATTTGCTGTTCTCTAACTCAGGGTGATTAATGCCTTTTTTATTTAGGAATGTATTTATTTCATTCAAGCACAAAGCAAAATGTTTCAACACCTTACCTTTGGAAAGCCATCGCACTTTATTGTGAAGAAGGAGGTCGGAATACTGAGTCTCCATTTCGTTTAAGAATTCTTTAAACTGACGATGGTAGAGTGCTTTTGACAAGATGCTGTTAACAATCTTGATTATCAAATTCATGACCTCAGCTATTTCGGCCGGAAATGTTTGGGCACAAAGCGCTTCTTTGTGTATTATGCAGTGAAACGTAAGAATTTCGTGGTTTATTTTGCTCTGAAGAATCGTTGTTGCCCCTTTATTTTTCCTGTCATACTTCTGGCTCCATCAGTTGCTATTGAAACGATTTTATTTAAATCGATCTTATTGTCTTCAAGGTATTTTTGCACGGCATTCGCTATATCTTCCCGTCTAGTTTGTCCCGAGAGCGGTAGCAATCCTAGAGGTTCTTCTTTTGTACCTTGGGAAGACATATACCTGACAAAAGGGCAACTTGTGCCGTGTCTTTTATGTCGCAAGACTCATCTATAGCCAGTGATAAGGCAGAAGAAAGTTGGATATCTTCCACCTGAAAATATGTTACATTTGAAGATATTTTAGCTATTCTATCTTCTACTGTTTTAGCGGATAGTGGCAAATCTGTGATTTTTTTCAAGATTTCTGGTTTGTTTTTGAAATCACGAAACAGTTCTTCAGATTCCTCGTTAATTGATTCAGAACGATTTAAAAATTTTTTTTTGATAAAATAAATAATATTTGCTTATGGAACTAAAGAGCCGCAGTTTCACATCCAAAGAGCCGCAGGTTGCCGACCCCTGCCCTACACCAACAGGCCGGAACTTATGGTGTAAGGTTATACGGTTATATATATTATTTACGGTTTATATATATACGGTTTACGGTTATATATATTATTTATATATATATATTTGTATTTCGAACAATACAAATATATATATATATGACCCGACATAGTAAAAAATCTCGAAATAATTGTCACTATTATTTTTTTAACTAAACAAACAATTTATTTGTGCCTGGTATCATCTAGAAATTTTCTTCAAATTAAAATAGTAAATTTTTGAGGTTTAGGTGATTGTGTTATTTTTTAATATACCTTTTGTTTGTACAACGTTTTCTTTATTTATAAATAGTTATTTCGAATAATTTTTTGATTGCAATTTGGCGATAATTTGCATTTCTTACTAATTTTTTTTTCCAAATAAAATTTATTAAAATTAAAAATATTATAATTGATGTAACCGAGCAGCGTTATGTCATGTCTTTTGTTTTAAATTATATTTCTGTGACACATATGTGTTTAAATTAATAATGTTTTTGCAAATTCTTCCATTTTAGATGTTGACGCATCTGGAAGACCCATATCAACGACTTCTACAAAACTAATGGTAATTGGAATATGTGCTGCGATGTTCATCTCGGTAGCATGGTAAGTTCTGAAACTTTAAAATGGGTGAGATACTATTTAAAATAAAATGCCTTTATACAGTCAATATGTAAATATTAAGATTTAAAAATTATTCTCATTCCTTAAGTTATAATGCACAATAAAAAGTTAAAATTGATTAACATAAAAAGCAATTCATTTACATAAACTTTTTTTAAAAGAAAAAGATTTCTATCTAGAAATAATATTTTAATGCATTTTTACATTATAAAGCGAAAAGCGAATTCTGTTATTGGTTTGCTAAACAAACTGGTTTTTGTTTTTGTTCCTTGTCCTAATTGATTTTTGATTTTGATTTCTCTTGTTATGTACTACTGTGTCCAAAAAGTAAGACCAATTTTCAGTTTAAAATTTCCGGAACTTATGGAATTTCAATTTTTTTTCTCTTTTTGCTGGCGCTGTTATTGACTCTGTGTGAAATTTTACGTCAAAATATTCATTAGTGTTTGAGTGACGCTTGGCTTTGTGAGACGCTAAAACTGATTCCGAGCGATTTTTGAAATGTCTGAATAAATTGAGCAAAGAATTTTGTTTGCGGGAACGTATAGAATGTTGCAGAAGGCATTCGGTGAGCATTCTTATATTGGAAAAATGTTTAGTAGTGATATAAACAGTTGAAAGAAGGCAGAGAACGCATTGAAGACCATCAACGTCAACCGACGAAGCTCACGTCCAAAAAATTAAAGTTTTGGTGCTTGCAAACCGTCGATTTACAATTAGAGACCTTGCTGATGATGTTGGAATTTCAAAAGGATCGGTCCATTCCATTTTGGGCCTGAAACGCGTCAAATCTCGAATGGTACCGAAAACTCTGAATGCGCCAGCTCACACTGCATTGATTCTTCGTGAGTTTTTTTCACCAAAAATGAAGCCCATATCGTTCCACAACCACCGTATTCACACCGTGCGACTTCTGGCTATTCCCTAAATTCAAAAGACCACTCCGTGGACACCGTATTGAGTCAATTGAAGAGATTCAACGTGAATCGGCGAGCGCATTGAAGGCTATCTCTGCCGATGACTTTTTAGAATGCATTGAGGATTGAAAAAAAGTTGGCATAAGTGCATTGTGTCCGGAGGGGATTACTTTGAAGGCAATGAAATAAATTTGGAAGAATAAATAGTTTTTGAAAAAAATTATTGGTCTTACTTTTTGGGTAGAATGCAGAAGCTAGTTTTCTTCTAGAAATTTTAGATTAATATAATTCATATGTTTTGTTCAGTATAAAATGATTACTTCTATAATAATTTGTTTTTAACTCATTCAAAGGAATATCCCTTTCACATAAAAATGTCAGATATTTTTCAGTATATTTAATTTAAATATGAATTAAAATGTTTTTCAATATATTAAAATGCTTGAAAATTCTTTTGGTATGTATGCATATGAGGATTATCCGCATAAATGTTTTCGTTGAATTATAGGATTGTCATTGGTATCTATTTATGGTGGTGGTACCGGGAGAAAAAAACAAAAGCTGCTGGTGAGGTAAGTCAACTAATTTATGCAATCAAATATTGTTAACTGAAAACAATGATTCCATAAATTTAAGAAATATTACTTGGACTACTAGTGAAAGTTCTGATTCGATTTAAACGATCAGTTTCCACCAATAAGACTCTCAAATGCGAGGCACTAAAAATCCTCCCTGAAAACATTTCCTTCCTCTACTTCTTCCTTTGCAAAAACAGACTCTATCCACAAAAGCTAAATTTGATTAAAATATTTTGAGCCCAATGTTTATTTTTTCTACTTGGTTATATTTCAGCTTAATGACGTGATTAGTTGTTGTCCTCCAAAATAAAATATATAAATATAAATGATTAAATACGATGAAGAATTAATCGAAAAGGCTATGATGATTAGAATTATGGTTGTAGTAAGATTCAAAGTATATGCCAATAAAATGAAGTTGCGAAAATTGCCTCTAAACCCAAAAGTTCTATAACTGGCGTATATAAATTTCATTTTATATACTTCAATAACTTTTGTTATAGAATTAATCAATATCAATGGATATACATTTGTAGTTTTCAATTGCATTTCATAGAGTTGTGTTAATATGTAACTGTCTAACTTTCAATTCTTATTGATATCCGTTGAAAACTTTTTTTGGGGAAAAAAATTAACTTCATATTTATATTTTAAAACCCAATGATCTAATTTTAATTCTGTTCCTACTATTTCAGCAATTGAAAACCAACCTTTGTTAAATGACACTTTGTTGAATTCAATGTCTCAGAAATTTAGAAAATTATAAAAGGAACATAATTATTAAGATTGACGAAAAAATTCTTCATCCAGATTATTTTAATCCATTATTTTTATAGTGTTGGTAATAATTTATATTCTCAGAAATTACATATTCCCTCACTGTTTTTGAGGAACAACAATGCCACAAAATATAGGAGTTTCCATATGTGAACAGTTCATATACTGAAACATTCTGTATGTAGAAGGAAAGGAAATTTAAAACGATGGTTTAATGATATTTCTTTCAAAAGGAGATGGTTAAAAGTAGAAAGAGGCAGACACAAAAAGTAAATTCTCACTATCGGCTTATATGTATCGTATAATTAACTGGTAAAATAATATATTTTTTATTAACTTACTGAATATTCAATAATAAATATATGTTTACCAACATAATGCAGCAATTCGTAAATTTATTTCAATCTTCTATTATTATCTGATCATAATAACTATAAAGAGCCAAAATTCATTTATTTTCTCTAATACAATTTTATGCTAACTAATTCACCATTACTTTAAACTGAATGAAGTAAATAGATTGGAAAATAATTACAATAACTAAATAAATAATAATTTTAACAAACTATTAATAATACAAATATTAATAATTTAAGAATCTAAATAATTAAATAATTTTCTATATCATTGATGTCTGATAAAAATACATTATAAATAAAAATTTTATTCACTATTTATAATAATTTTTTTAAAAAAAATTTTGATTGGGTGAAACTATTTTTATAACTCTTCAATATTCTTGAAAAGACTGCTTTTGAAAAATATTGCAGAAATAAATATTACAGAGATAAAAGTTTTGAAATAAATAGAAACCGAAAAGTGTTCTTTAGTTCCATCCGAATAAACCATAGTGACAATAAATGAAGTAAGCGTTTCCCACCCTTAAACGAGTAACAATAACTAGTTAAATAAAATAAAAACAAGATTTATGGCTAATGACTTCATTATCAGGTGTGAGCAAAAAAACATTTTAGTGTGAAGTCACTGATTTTCATGTTTCTTTGTTTGTTTTCCGTCATAAATATCATGTAAATTGACGGATTTTTTACAAATAAAGTTAATTATCGTTTATTGTCTTTAACGAAATGAAATGACAAAATAGGCAAAAGTATTTAAAAGTAATTTCGACGAAAAGAATTGATTTTAAATCAGGATTTCAGGCATGTAAATCACAATGTTAAAGGTTAATTTTATGTAGTTAGGAAATATTGTGAAGCATCTTAGTTTAACTAATTAAATAGCACGAGTTAAAAGACAAACGTTTTTTGCTGGTTATCGTAATGTTCTGAATAAATGCTCTTTTATAATGAAACGAAATAATTTGAGCTAGTTTGATTTATTATTACATGGAATTTAACATAGTTTACTTTTGAAAGGGATTCTTTAATAGTAAACTTCAACAGCAAGCAGAACAAATAGCAAATGATTTCTAGATCTATTACTAATAGGGCACTGAGATAAATACATAAATTTCCCTGTACAAACAAAAACCTCAACTAACTGAACTTTCGAATGATACATAGCTATCTGCTTTTTATAGGACCTTCGAAATACTTTTTTTTTTTCTCTATGACTTGCCAAGTTAATGGGTGACTCGTGTTCCATGAATTCTTCGCGGAGTTTTAAGTAAGGCCAGTTGGCTAACATTGCCTAATCTTCAGCCAATATCAATTTTACAGTATTTTTTTAAATTTTGCTTTATATAGTCGTCATATTACATATTTTCTACTTTTTTCTTCATTGGCACAGCAGCCCCTTGGTGGACCAAAGCCGTCTGTTTACTGGCAGACTTTAAGACAGATGCTTTCTTTTCCCGGGATAGGGTTGTCAGCCTTACGACCAACAGTCTTATTAAAGAGTTATTATCATATTAATCACATTAAAGTGGATTCCAACCTCTACAAACACGCATGGCATCACAGTAACTCGAACCTGAGACCTGTGACACCGAGCGCCAGAGCGCTAGTCACTCAGCCATCAGGCCTTACGCATATTCACTGAACAAAAATATTCTAAATTTTAAGTAAGATAAATGAACAAATTAAAAAGCAAATAATAAAAAAATACTAATTAACTAAAAACAAATTATTTACATAATTGTAATTAAAAATAACGATATATTCTATCTTTGATCAATATAGAAAACCAGTGCAGAAGACCACATCTATGCAGAAATAGATGATGACAGAGTCTATCTCGATTTGACCCCGAGTGATGAAGGTTATGAAATACCCATTAAACCAAGTAAAGACCGTAAAATAATTGAGGATTACGAGGAACCAATAAAAGCCAAAAAGCAAGGACAATCTCTATACGGAAATAATCCCAAGTGAACACTTCTATGAAACTATAAAAGATTCCGAGGTAAAAAAAAAATGATAAAAAAAAATATCGAATTGCTTTAAAACTATTTTTCTGTATAAAGTTTAAAAAAAAAAAAAAAAAAAAATCTCAGAATGATTTTTTTAAAAAATGGACGACTTCTTTTATTCAAATTTCATTGTACCATTGTACCATTGTACCATGTTTTTCATTTCCATGATTTTTTTTTGACATCTATGATGGTGATGGATAGTAAGGATTTATTATGAGAGTGCATTGAATTCTTGATCACAATATAGATTAAAACTATTTAAATAGAAGTTACAATGCAATCAAAATGCCTGATTGTTTTTAAAAAATGAACGAAGAAATAAAAATAAAAATTCATTATTGGTTCCATTCTCAATATGCTCGTTCTCCACTTAGTTACCAATCACCTGTAAAATTTGCTATACTACGGAACAACATGCATGCCCGACTCGTTATCCGGTGGCAACGTGCGGACAAGAGGGTCGAGGTTCGAACCCGCTGGGGGCATTGTTTCAGTCACTGCTCTCAGAAACGAGCAGCCTCAATAGCGACTGTGGTGTGTAAAGCATCTCGCATCAATTATCAGGCTGCCCGGCAGGAGTTTTCAGGGTTTTCTCCCGTATGACCCATAAATGCGCGTTATGTTACTCTAAAAAACTTTTCAAAAGACCATCTTCCCCCTCGAAACGTCCGACATCCTCCCCGAAAACCAATCAGTGGGCTCTTCGGGGCTTACATGAGGCCCACCGATGTTCCACTTTCCTTTTTTCTAGCCTGTAAGAGATCTACATAGCCCTAGGTATGGGAATGAAGTGTAGAAAAAAGAAATGACCCGTGCGTTGAATAAGTTCAGCCAGTTCAGTTCTGATGATTTTAATAACGTCCCTCTGAATGTGAGAAACAAGAATTGTGCAAATTTCAAAACTTTGGAAAATGCCATTTGAATATTTACCGTACTGTTTTGAAGTTTCACATTCATCTAACGTTCATGGTAAAAAAGCAGGCGTTTCAAAAGGGGATGTAATATTCATGTTCCTGATTAAACTTAGGTAACAAAATAAAGAATCCAACTCGCTGGGGAATCTCAAATTAAAACCTTGCACATTCATATTTCCTGCACAGTTGGGATAATAGTTCACTATTTGCAAAACGATAGGAAGTGAGTCGTGTTTCAGATGAAGAAAAGCATGGGAACCACTTTATGTAGCATAGCTGTAAGAAAGAGGGGCGAGGCGAGCAAAGATTATACAGACCTAACGAAGAATATTGAATGGTATGGATACCAAGCCGTATTTTTCTTCCACTCATTGTTACTGATTTATGAATCAGCAACAATATCATTGTAATGTGCAACCGTGGTACCACCTACACAATCATATTTCCTCTTAAGCAACCATGTTTCCTCCTACGCAAACCATGTTTATGCGCCTACGGCGTGCAGAAGAAATCATCAGTAAGCAATCAGACTCTCACCCGAGAGGACGCACGGTGCCACTGGCGCTGAATTATAGTCTCTTATCCCCGCTGGAAGTGAAATCCTTCCACTCACTTTTAGTGTATATCGTTAAATATGCTACATGTGTGTTAAATATTGTTTATAGTTTATTGTGGTGTTAATGTTATATTTACGTGCTTATGTTTTCATATAAGTGTTTATGTCATAAATTTATGTTAGTGTTTATGTTAAGTTTATGTCATAGTCAGTGTTTATGTCATAATAAGTGTTTTTGGACTCGTGACTCAAAACAACCATACCCATTTTCCAGCTGCACAAACAAACAAACGACGATGACATCTTCTACAAATGTACAATTATGAATGTAAATCGTCGCATTTCTGCAGCATAATGTAATGTAATGGATAATGCAGCATAGTGCAGCGAATCATCTTATCGTGTATTTGACAGGACTCTATATTACAACGGCCAATGTAACATGATTTGCTACAGCACAATGGCTGATGATATTAAATTTACTACCGCATTCTTATCTTCTTAAAAGACAGACATCTATTATTTAGCAAAAGCTAAATTAATATTGCTAATTAAAACTCAATATAAATTCTTTTAAAAAAATCGTAAATTATAAATGTAAAACAAATTTATATTTTCTAAAGTTTTATTAAAATTCCTTTTAGGAGGCTGATATATATGAGGAAATCAAGGAAACCACTAGTGGTAGAAGAAGCAGAGAAAGGAAACCCTCCACAAGCAGAGAAAAACCAGAAGGTTACGGAATACCAAAATTCAGTAGTAGAAGTAGAGAAAGCAGACCCTCCGTAAGCAGATTACAATCAGAAGAAGGCTACGAAAAAAGTAGATACATTGGCGTAGCTGGAGAAAGGAGACCTTCTACAAGCAGAGAAGTGCCAGAAGACTATGAAATACCGAAATTTGTTGGCATAGAAGAAGAAAGGAGACCCTCCACAAGCAGTGAAAAAGCAGAAGAGGAATATGAAATAGAAAGATACAATGACAAAGATGAAGAAAAAGTACCATACGCAAGCAGAGAAAGACCAGAAGACTATGAAATACCAAAATTCGTTGGCAGAAATGGAGAAAGGAGATCCTCCGCACGCAGAGGAACACAGGAAGATGACACCGGTGCACCAAGACCAACCTCTGAATCGAAATGGCACAGTGTAAAAGAAAATCAGTTTGAAACTCATCAAGCTACTGCATCAAAGGATCGCCACGAATCTTTATCGAAAAAGAAAGTTCAGGCTTCACACTTATGTTTCTCGAAGAAGAAGAAGAAGAAAAAGGTTGAAACCCCAAAAAAGACGATTACGACCAACTGGCCAAGATCATTCTGAAGACTTCAAAAAGCGAAACAGATACATTCGGCAGCAATAGAGTGCCCGATCTAGAGAAATTGGGCTACGACGTTAAAAAACTTTCACAGCTCATTCAAGATTTGTCTGAGAGAGCTGACCATGATAAAACGTCTAAAGAACTGATCGATGCATCCAGCCGTCAAAAAATGACTGATCGAAGACATATGTCCGCATTTGCAACTCCTGCTGGCAAAGAATTCGTACCCAGAAAAGTGATATCTGAAAGTCAGAAACGATCAAGAGATGAAGTAAAAGATTCCAGGCCTTACAGATTAGAAAAAGGAGGTAAGTAAAAACTAGTCTAGACCTTCAAGTCCTTTCTCAGATTCAAAGAAAATAGGTTAAGAAAGAAATAAAGCAACCAGTTATGAGTATATAGATTTATTTATTATTTAAACCGGCTGTCACTAACCCTTTTTGATCATCAATTCCTTCAAGTTTTTTTGGAGATACCTCTATTTTATTATTACGTAATTAAAATAGGACAAGCAGAAAAAAAATCTTTTATGTGAGTTATGTTTTTTATGTGTAATATGGCTTATATTCAACGTCAAAGAGATGCATTTCTGTACTTCATTTTATTGGAGCATTATAAAAATAAATTAAATTTATATGTAATAAAATTTTATTTAAATCATGTATAAAAATTTATCTAAATTATAATTTTCCATGCTTTTCATTTTTTATCGAAGCAAGATATATTACTGTATCAGTAAACCAGGCAATGCCAACTAATACCTTTCATTCTTTTATATATGATGATCATTCTTATGATCTTTAGGTTCTTCGGATGCTTTTCTACTTTTTCAATCCATCTCTTTTTCACCTTCCTTTTTTTTTTTTTCTTTGGCCCTGGTACTTTCCCTTGACAATCTTCTTTGTGCCTCTGCTATCGTCCATTTTGTCTATGTGTCCAGCCATTGAATTCTCTTTGACTTCATATAATTTATGATATCCTTTTTTTTTTCAAAGAAATTTGCAATTTCATGATTTTGACGCCTCCTCCAAACATCTGCCCTCTCTGATAGTTTCAAATATAGCTCTAAAGATCTTCCACTCCCAGGCTATCAACATCTTCCCCTGTATATGAGTAAATGCCCTGGTCTCATAAATTTTAAAATATACAATCATATTTTATAATTATATATAATTTAACCCCAAAAATATATATATACACAGTCCAGTCACATTAATGTGACCACCACCTACTTTCGACGTCAACGTGAAATAACCAATCACAAAAGGCAGGTGGCAGCACATTGCAGTGGAGTGTATATAAAGAATTCCACTTAATTTAATACCACTTAATACCACATTCCACACTCCACTTTAAAGCCAGAATATACAGGAGTGTATATTCTGGCTTTGGAGAGGTGGTCACATTAATGTGACTGGACTAAAACCCCAAATAGATTAACCCATAAATAACTGTGGGTTATAGTTTAATAGACCCGGAGTTTCGTTTTCCGTGTTATTACTTTATTAGTAATTAAATATTACTTAAAACACAATGTCGTTATTTTATACATGTAAAAATTAAACTGTTGGAAAATCCCATATGTTATTGAAGTTTATTCGAAAAAAATTGTATGGATCGAAATTATCTTTCGTAGGTCCACACAAAGTGAAAACTTCAAAACGTGCTCAAAAGTCTGAAGGAAGCGTCAAATCCACTCAGGAAGCAAAAGGAAGTTCGTCTTCAACTCAATCCTCAAGAAGTATTTCAAATGCTCGTGGAACATCCGAATCTGGAAGAAGCGATGGCAATCAATCTGTGAATTAATAGTTCCAGCAACGCATCAAAATTAAGTAATAACGAATAGCTACAATTAGGATTTGGTTTAAATAAAGACAATTTTTGTCATAACATTAACACTGTTAGTATTAATTCATTGCTAAATAAAAAAAAAAAATAATAAGATCATAAAGGAGGCAGACTGTTTTATTTTGCGGCGTTTGTTTTTGAATCCTGCATTTAATTCTTATACGAAATGTTGTTAAAATTAATTATTTGCTTTGAAATTTTTCAAAAATAAAATTTTCTTATAATAATTTCAGTATAGGAATGCTTTTTAAACTGAAAGTACTGTATTATGAAAATTGCATTTCAACAGAAATAAAATAAAAAAAAAAAAAAAAAAAACAGTTCAATATTTATTGAATTTTTCTTAAAGAATAATTCTTTATTTCATTGTCAAATTAAAAACTGTAGTGTTCAGGTTGAGCAACAAGATTGGAACCGTATGTGGTTGAGTTGTGATACTTGAGGCATTGCTTGTAGGAGTCACAGCTTTATTGGCACACGCACGAACACCAGACACATACAATTAGAGATATGCAATATTTAACACATTTAAAGACAGCTAATTATGGATTCGTGGAACGACTCCACTTCGAAGCCGAAAAACCGAAACTCAGTTGCGCGTTGGACGCTAAAGAGATTTCCTCTCCGGATGAGAGTCTGTAGGCCAACTAATACGCAGGGTTGAGTTAATTATATTTTCTCTCAGGATAGAGATTATAAACTAAACGTTTCTCAGCGGGAGAGCAGGTTGTGCTGAACTTCGTGTCCGATGAGGGTCTCGAGGCTGACTGATCATTTCTCCAGAAGGCCAAGGAAGGGGAGGCCTCCTTGCCAGTGTGTAGGTTTGGTTTGTCGCTCTACAGTCATTTTGTGCACGAGGGCTAAACAGACCGGGACCTACAGTTTAAAGTGGATCCCGAACCACTAACAAACATCCATGCCAGGATTCGAATCTGAAGCCTGTGGTACCAAAGGCCAGAGCGCTAGCCATTGGCCATCAGGCCGCCTGCCAATGTATTGGAAGAAGCACGATTACAAAACAAATTAATATGTAAATAAAAAATATTTTTGATTGAAATTTTAGTTGACAAATTCGATTTAAATAATTTTCTTTAATTTTAAGGACAATAATTTGGACATCAAGCGTCATTAAAAATTTATAAATGCATGTGTTATGTAAATGAAAAAAAAAAAAACATTTGCCACAAAAATTTCAGGATAAAGTATAAAACGTACAAAATTGAAAAAATAAATAAATAAAGTTTTTTCCTTATTACATCATAGATTTATCATTAATAAATATTAATTTCTTCTACGTTTCCATTTTTAACTGGATTTGTATTGCATTATTTATGCTAATACAGAAGATTGTAAGTTTAAGGAAATACGTTTCTCGTATGATAGAAAAAAAGTATTAAAAAATAAACGTGTTTATAACAATGCAATTTTTCATTTTTCCTATAATGATTGTAATTTGCAGCATTATGATAAAAAAGAACGAAAAATCTTCCTTCGACATTTTGAATGATCTCTTTTGATCACTGATAGTGGTTTTGATTTAGAATTTGTCTATAAAGATGTTATGGGCTATAAATTTGATTGCATGGAGACGTATCAACAAAGTGTTTTTCAAACAATGGACTGTGAGTTTCGGATTATTTGCTTCATGAATTGTCATGACGCACATCTAAGAATTTCTGTCGAGAATTTAAGTTAGAAGAAAAATGGTTTATTTTCATTTTATGTTTTGTTGTGTTTCGTTTTATTTACACAGGAAAACGGAGTGAAGTTCAAATTTTGAAGTAAATTTTAGATTGTTTCATATTTCTTCTTTTGAACTACATGGTGTCCGTTTTAATGTACACATATTTTCCAAAAATGTAGGAAGAAATCAAAGAAAAATCCCATGTTATCACATGTCCAAAAACAGGGACGTTTTCATAAAAATTACGCAGTATACGTAAAAAGTAATACTGAATTAGGAAGTGATGTGCAAATGAATAGATCTGCCATGTCATTGAACATGTTGCCTAAAATAGGCCTTGTCAGAAGTTTCTGTGAGTAGAAATAGCATAGCGGAATTTCAAAGGAAGCCATGTTTTACATACGAATGACTAATCGATTATCATTTGTTTGAAGAATATCGATTAAGAGTTACTAATGCATTTCACTAAGAATAGAATAACGTTAGAACATATAAAAGTTCATTTGGTGGAGAATTATCTTCTTAAGTTTACTATTATGAATCCACTTTAAGCCGTAGGTCCCGGTCCTAACAGGATCGCAGAGAGCTGCAGGGGCATTGTTACTCCGCGTCCGTGGCTTACCATGGAGTTACACGCGGCCCCCGGTGATGCAAAGTGAGTAACATCGGTGCAGCCCTTATGGCGAAAGATCGCGGTCTATTTGCCAGCTGCATTAAAAGAAAAAAAAAAAAGTTTACTATTATGCGTATGGGTGGGCCGAGTTTAAAGCTACGAACAAGTTTGTGATGATCTAGGAAGACGTATTGCTGTCCTTAACATAGGGGCAGGACCATGGCAGCGATACGTATGGAGACACAGCAATAGCAAATTCAGATACCATATTCTTTGCTAAGTTTCCATTTGGTGTACTTTCAAGACAAAAAATACTATTTTGTTGTTTATTTTTGTGCCTCATTTGTTAAGTAACCAGTATATATTGTTATTACAAATTTATTATTGGGACTTTCTTTTGTGTGTGAAGTTCTGGTATTTTAGAAAATAAAACAATATATTTGTCCTCTATGCTGGCTTTGGCCATTGTTTCAATATGAGAAAGATTAAAACAAGACTTTGTTTTACCTCTAATAATTAAACAGCAAAACAAAATAACCAGCAACACATTTGGGGATGAAATTTTGATAAAATTGCTGTGATAAACAAGCCAAGATCGCCAATTATTAGTAAAGCTTACTTCTTATCTCCAAGTTCACGGTAGGAAAAAGCTCGATGTACCACACCAATCTAGATGATGAGGCGATGTACAGTAGAAAAAAAGAAAAGAAAAGAAAAAGAAAAACTTAACACGTTAAATTACATTTTTCTCGCTTCTTCGTCTTAATTAATAAGAACTTTAATTTATAAGAACGACATCATAAACCTAATAGGTACATGATAACCAACTTTTCAAGTAAATACAAAAAAAAAGCTTTCCTAATATGTAACCAATTGTATTTTTAAATAGTTTGACATGATCATTCAGAAATTAAGATAATTGTTTCAATGAGATGATATTTTATGTAATTAAAATATTTTTGTGCTAACGGCCCCTTTGTAATAAAAGAATTGTTTTTTCATGAGTTTCATTTTTGAGCCAATGCATGAAAATTAATTTGGCTTTCTGCCCAATACAGGGCAATAAACTTTTATCCTTATAAAAAATACTGATCTTTTTTCTGGATGAAAATATTGTGTGAGAAAAATTAAATTGATGGCTTTACTATGAACATGTTCATCATTTTACCAAAAGCAATTCTAATTATTTAAGTTTGTATATTATCATTGTCTTTCTTTTGCATAATTCTAAAAGTTTCTGATACATTTGCTATTACAAAAAAACCATTTAACTACGCCATTGATTCTTTGGAATGCTTTCATGAATTAATATTAATTGAATATTGTTTTAAGATAATTTTTTTTTTTGAAAATTGATCATTTTGGATTCAAGGTCATCAAATTTTTTTTTTGAGAATTCTGAAGAATTCAAGAAATGAAAACTTGAAAAATTTAAGATATTAAAACTTTTTAAAAGATTATTATTAGAATTCCATTGTTTCCGTAATTAAAGAACTTATGAATATTGATGTATTTAAATATATATATATATATAGATAGATAGATATTATTTTGGTGAGGGATTTCAAATGGTCTGGAAAACCTTGTTTTTAAGTGTGTTATCCGTTATCTTTGAACCTTTATCGTTGACTGTTTATAAGGTTAATTTTTTTTGCTGTCACTTGCTTGGAAAATTTTTAATTGTTTTGTTGACAAAAAATGCTAATAAAATTAATTTTTTCCGACTTGTGACCCAGGTAGCATGCAAAGAGTAGTAATGATACCAGGTAGTATGTAGAAATTATTAGATTCGATTCTGCTGGTAGTCCTTGGCTTATTTCAGAAACTAGGTTTGGTTTGATTTGTCACTCTACCGTCATTTTATGCACACTTTAGGCTTAGACCAGGACCTACATGGATTTCAAATGACTAACAAACATCTATGCCACATACAGGACTCGGACCTGAAGCTTTGGTAACAAAGGTAGCCACTTGGTATCTTTATTGGAGAAAAACACAATCATTGAGCTGGATTTTTTTCAGTATCATATACAAAATCAGTACTGTATAAATTTTTTTCAGTATCATATAAATATCTAATACAGAAACTATGAGTCTCAATGACGATTTTGGCAAGGTGTGTAAAATTACCAACAGTAGCATTTCTTGATGAGAATTTTCCGGTTTTTCTCCTATACGATATTTTTTTTTGTTCTAATGCAGCTATCAAACACTTAGACAGCTTGGTCTTAGATGCCTTAATGCAAGCGCTGCACAGACGTTACTCACTTTGCATTACCTAGAGGACGCATGTAACTTGAAGATAAGGTACGGACGCGGAGTAACAATGCCCCTGCAACGCTCTACGATCCTATTAGGACCGGGACCTGCGGCTTAAAGTGGATTCCGAGCATCCACTCGAACCCGAAACCTGTGTTACCGATCACCAGAGTCGCTAGCCACTCAGCCATTCAGGCCCCTATACGATATAAAATGTGGAAATAGTTACCCCTCAAAGTCGTCCAGGAAGGCAGTTTCTCCTCTCACTCAAAATACATACATAAGTGGAACATAAGATCCATCGATGTTCAGGGGAAAAAATTGTGACAAAAAAAAAAAAAAATAATAATAATAATTTCCCAAAATAAGACAAAAAAAAAAAAAAAAAAAAAAAAATTGAAAAAATTCAATAAATTAAAATTGACCTAAAATTTAATTAATTAAACCAGAGGTGGCCAAACCGCAGCCAGCCTTGAATATTTTTCCGGCCCGTAAGATTGATCACACTTTAACAAAATATATATTTATTTCATAATGGCCAAAGTAGTGAAAAAATACATTACGTGTGCATCCATGTAATCCAAAATTAAGTATCGAAATTTTAAGAAAAAACTAACTTTAATTTTAAAATAATATTCTTGTGAATGTATTACAGATATTGCCTATTTTATTTATGAGTTTACAGTTATGAGTTCGCAGAATAATTAAATTATATTCTGCGAACTCATGATGAGTGGAGAAACAAATATCGCACTAGTAAAATAAATATTTTTTAATGATTTCATTTTTTTTATTTCATTCATATTTATATATTTTTTGTATTTCATTTTTAGTGTTATATGCATTTTTACAGCGTGCGTTTAGTATCTATTTTAATTATATTATCTATGTTTACATGTAAAAGTAATAGCAAACACAAAAATAATAACTTATTATGTTTCCATTTTTCACTCCTAAAAATGTCTATAGTTGGTCTAAACCAGGGATGAGCAAATATTTGCGGGACAAGTTTGGCGGGACAAGGTAAATTTTTCTAAAATTTTAAAAACACTATACAAGTATTACAATTTAAATATGTTGATGAGATGAATGAAATTGCGATTTCATTTTTAAAAGTTCCTTATATTGAGGTTGGAAGTGAGATGTACTGATTCTAAGGAACGAGGATAAATGTTCATCTGTCAGTCTACTTCTGAAATAATTCTTTCTAAGGTTCATAGCTGAAAACACTTGTGTCACATATATAAGATGAAGCAAACATAGCGCTGATTTTCTGACCGTGAGATATTAAATTTGGGAAACTTATTTTCGATAATCATTTGTAACTGTGGCATGTTTAGAAACAACTGCTTGAAATAATTGTTAGATTGCAACTAAATTAATTCAACCAGCAAATCTGACCTCACCTCAAAAATAGAGAAAGTAAAAAGATCATCACTCCTTTGAAAAAAATAATATTTAATCAAAGTAGAAAAGGAGATGGATATATAATATATAAATATATATTTATTTTAATTTACCTCGGACCGGCAAATTAAAATTGTATTCGCGGGCCGGATAGAACCTTCCGGCGGCCGTAGTTTGCCCGTGGGCCGAAGTTTTGCTCATCCCTGGTCTAAACCTAACATGGGGATATATAATTTTATATACTGCATTTTTAAAGTGGTCCGCAAGATCATTTGGGTTGGCCACCCCTGAATTAAACAATATTTTTTCCCACATAAAACATTAAGGAAAAAAAAAGAATAATCGTTTAAGTATTTCGAAATAAAAGTTTACAGCAATTCTTCCGTCACATTGAACCGTTCGTTCTCATGACTTACGTCACATTTCCTTGATCTTCTGGCGTACGTGACGTCGAACTTCTTGCAACGTCTACGCCAAGTCATACTTTCAACGAAACACTCACGACGTTGCGTTAAAATTAGAAATTGAAAACAGCGAAGAGCGCGCGAGAGACAGGCCACAGCGAAGACATCTGTGTCTTGCCAGAGGATGACGAGGAACGCTATTGAAGAAATAGACTTCATGGTACATAGCAGACAATGCTCCTACAGACTGACTGACAAGGTGAGTGTTTTTGATTTTTCTATATGAACTATTAACCGTTTTTTGCAGTCGAATTCGTTACAGAAGGTTTTTTTTAAAATTCTGCTCATTTTGTTGACTTGTTTTTAAGACATATATGATGATTCATTGCATGTAATGATTTAATTCGTTTCGTTTTATTCTAAATGTGGAAAAAGATGTCATCAAAAATTGGGTGTTTTCATTTCGGATAGTAATATAAAAGGATATTGATCTTTATGTGTTAGGTATGTATGGTATTTAATGCTTTAAAAATTAGCAAGTTTTAAACATATATGTAAACTTTAAGCAGAGAAAAGAATTTGAATTTATTAATTTATAAAAATTAATTAATGATATTAACATTAGTGTCTGCTAGTGTGATTAACATTAAACAGAATGGTAGAATAATCGAGTTGTATTTGTGTTGGTGTTGAATAACTGAATTGTATTTAGAGAAATATAGTATCGTTATGTGTTTTAATTTACAGTTTATATTTAATAGCGTTTTTCTTTTTTTCTAATTCTAAACGAAAAGCTAATAATAAAAAAGTCGTTTCATAGAAAAGTGTTGCTGCTATTCAGATACCAGAAAAAACTAAAAAGCTATAAAAACTATAAAGGCGTCACACAGACAGTTATAAAATTTATCTGTTATTGTTATTATCTAATGCAATACAACACATATTAAATAACATGAACATAGAAGGTTTAAACCATCACAGAAATGTTCTAATTATTTGCACGTCTTTATGTAATAGTGTAGAACATAATAAAATTTAATTAACTATTCAGATGGTAAATATTACACATAAAACAATATATAAAATCAAATAGAGATATAGAATATTTTATTATATGATATAGAATATTTTTCTTGAAATAAAATGTCTCTTTTTTACTTTGAATCAAATTGTTTTAAATTAAGCGTGTATCTATTAAAATGTTTTTTTATAGATAAATTCTCCAAATAAATTTGAAATGCTTAGATTTACTTTTTATAGTTCGATAAATATTTGAAGACTAAAGTGAGATATTTTAAAATCCATTATTTTCAAAATACAGTTTTTACATTTTTCCAGTGATAATATTAAAAGTGCAATATCATGTCAAATTATATGTTATGTATTAGAAAACCAAAACAAGCAGTAACTATAATAGGAAAAAAAAATATGTATTTAAAAATGTTCTGTTAAAAATGAAATATTTTTTCTCCTCCTTTTGCACAAAAAAAAATTAATTTTTTTTTTTTACTAAACATTTTAAATAGATTTTTATGCAATGGTCTTTCACTTACTATTACAAATTACTTAAAAATGCTTGTTTTAATTAATACAATTGAGTGTGCTGTTAAACAATAATTAGCATTATTATTACCACATATAATGTATCTTG
>BPLR01009260.1:0-104003 GCA_021605095.1 Caerostris extrusa
TACGTATATATAAATATTGCTTTATAGAATACAAAACAATCCAAAATCAAAGCCATTTATTCTCTGTAATGTTACGAAAAAATACAATTATACTTAAATTTAGAGATACATACAGCTTAGCTATTACTTGCAAAAGGAGGCAGAATATCATGGTTATAGCATTATTAATAGTTAAGAAATTTTGAGGATATTAAAATGCAAAGCCAATATATATATATATATATATATATTAAACTTTTTGATATGAGAACCAATAACATCGGAGGAGTTTCTACTTGAACGAATTCTTAGGGTTGGACGACTTGTACCTCTTAATTTGAGTGACTAGCTACAATTTATGAATATATTACTAAATAGCAAAAAAAAAATAATCATAAGTATATACTTATCTACCGGAGACGAACAAAGAATTAACAATTATGTTCTATAAATTAACGATGGACGTTAAATATGAACAGTGTAAAGATAAACGGAAAATAATACAAAAAGATAATTTTTTATACCTAATAACAGGAAACTAAACTTAATTTATTTTACCATATTTCTAAGAAATTGTTATAGTGCATTTTATTTTAATAGAAATACTTTAGTATACGCTATTGTCAAGTATCATACTTTAGTATACACTAGTACACTGTTTATCAAGTGCTGTACATTATTCTAATTGAAAAATTATTATTAAATAGTCTTTTATATTGTGTTTTAACTTTTAATCTTACGCCTGAAAAATATTTATTGAAGAAAGAAAGAAACAAATACAAAATATTGCTTTATAAGGAAATAAACCATAAAATTTGAGACATGCTTTTGCAATTTTGAAAAATGAATATATATATATATATATATATATATATATATCCTCTTCGTTTCTTTTACGTTCAATCACAATTTATGTGTCTGCACATGAGACATGAAAATAAGCTCGATTGAGACATTCTCACTCTTTTTTTTATTCCATCCCCATTACCGTATATTAATATACCTTTTATCTTCTGAAGAAATGAGAGGGTGCCAAAATTATTTTCCGGAGAATCATCAATCCTTCCGATCTCGCCCCAATTGAATTACCAAATAATTTTTGATGGATGCTAACCAAACAATAAGCGACAAAACTTCACTCGATGGTCACGTTATTCTTTTTCTTTGCAGAAAAAGTTAATAATTTTTTTGTCAGACATTTTAAAGCAAGTCCAATTAGGAATGATTCGTTATGAAAAGTTTTATTTATATGTATTAGTTTAAATGTCAAAAAGTAATGATTTTTCATGGAATAAATATAACGAGAAAAGTAGAATAAGACTGATTTATGAATTGGAAGTGTTTTATATATTTTTTTATTTACCTTAAAAATTTTTGTAAGCAAACTTTCATATTTTCTATAGTTATTTCTTATTTAATATTGCATTTCTGTTCTTTTCAATTAGCGAGTGCATTGGCATAGGAAATGGAACATATGTAGCACATTTAGTGTTAATAGAACAGATTAGTATTATCCAACGCAAATTTGGAAGAAAAAAAGTCTCTAATATCTAAGGGACTCCACCTATTCATCTCCAGTTTGGCAAAAACCCTTTTCGCAGATTTATGGTGACCATTTTGGTATAGGCAGAGAACATTACGTAGTATTATACAACATTACAACATAGCATTATACAACATTACACCATAGCATTTACAAACACATATATACTTTATACAACGAAAAGATTGATATGCACTTTCATTTCCAAAGGTATTCTGTATAGAATTATTGTAGAAATTTCAATGTAGGTATAAAATTTACTTTTTGCTATGAATTGTTTACAATTTTCTGAGCTATCTATAAAAATAACAAAAAATGGCAACAAGCTTGAATTTTTCACCACATAATAAAAAACTACCTGAACCATAAAATAATCCTGAATAAAAAAAAGAATAATTTATTTTAAGCATTACAAAAAAAGAAATAGATTGGCATTTATTATTGAAGAATATTAAATGAAAGTCACACAATTAAGAGTTTCATTAATAATTTATTAAAAAATCTCTACATTAGAATACAATAATAAAGCAAATAAGACTTCCTTCAAAGACTCATTTTCGTAGAAAATTTTCTTAAGCTATAAATTCAAAGGAGTAATTAATTTTGCTAGAATTTCCTATATGTTATGCTTGCTGCTGGATAAATTTTAAATACAAATATTTTCTATACATTGTATTTTTTTTTTTTTTTTTTCTTTGTTCATTTAGGTAATTCTAAGTTTTTAAGGAAAAAAAAATCAAAATTAATGTCTATATAAAATTCGAAAACATCTCGACTATAAGAATCTTTTCTATTAAAACATAAATTTGTGACATATTAGTTTATAATCTGCAACTAATTTAAAGTCCTACTTTTATAGAAATTTGTTTTGTAATTCAGAGAATATAAAATGTGAATGTAAAGAAAGAAAATAATTAAATATATGAGACAAAAAATAAATAAATAAAAAAAAATAATAAATAAAAAAAAATTATACAAAAATATTTCAGTTTTTGTTTTTGAAAGTTGCGTGACCAAAAACAGTAAAAAAAAAAAATTATCCAAACTAACATATAACAATTTATTGGCATCCGATACACAAAAGAAAAACCTTTCTGACTGCCTTCAAGGCTGTTGAGAATGAATGGCGGGAAAAGCGACAGGTGGAAATTTTGTAAGAAAGGAACTCTAAAGAAATGGAATTGCATTATGTTAGCAGATAGGGACTTCTTTTAAATTCTCATGCTATTAAAAAAAAAAGAGTGTGTAAAGAAAAGTTAACACGCACTATTTCCTCTTCATTTTTATTTCCATTTGTATATGTTATGAATAGAATACAACGGAGTTTATTCCTAGAATTTTTGTATGACAAATGATAGGGGAAAATTATCAAAGCAAGCATAAAAGAATTTATTCGCACCTTAAAGCGAAATACAGTTCTGACTTCTTTTAAAGCGTATAAGAATAACTAAACTACAAATGGAAATTTTGTTTGAAAGAAATGTTTTGAATAATAAATCTTTTATTAAAATAGTTTTTCGACCAAAAAAAAAAAAAAAACCGAGAGAAAAATTAATGCATTTTATTTTATTTTCCATTTAAATTCAATTTATAGGTCTTGCACATCTTTGTCACAGCGTCAATATAAAAATTATATCTATTGAGGGTTAAAATTTTTAAAATTTATAAAAACTGCACATTAAAATAGTTTCTATTTTTATATTAGTTGTATAAAATCTTAAATAATATGTATATGTATATATATATACATATATATTATTATTATTTATTTTCCTTTTATGAGAGGTCAAAGGGTGAGGAACCATAGAAATTTTTATTTCGCGAATGCTATGAGGTTTCTTGTTATATAATTTACGTGTAGAAAATACGTTAGAACATTTCGACATGCAAAATGTTCGTGTTTCTATTTCCTTCTTTTGCCAAATTAAATTTACTATTCATACCATAATTTTAAATTTACAAACAGGATGCTAACCTTCTAGTTAAAAGAACGGTGGCAGAAACATACTCACCAACCCACATAAATGAAGTAAACTCACACAAAATGCATTGAACCCACATAATGCATTGAAGTAAAACTCATTTTAATGTAGAATAGTAAATCGCAAATACACTAAATCTAAATAATGAAATGTGATTATAAGCATGGTGATTATGAAAACAACTTTGTGTCCTTAACTATCATACCATTCACAGAAACTGAATGACATTTTGGTGTAAGCATTTTTGAGGGATGTGCTCAAGAATCATATGAGAAACAACAATTAAATTCTAATAATTACAAATATAGTGACACGAATGTGAAAATCTTAAATGTCAACATCAACTTTTTCACATGAATATGATCTCCATAGTGAACAACCATCAATAGCGTTAGAATTGTACCTATAGCTTGAAATTCTCCAGCACTAAACAGACTAAAGAAGAAAAAGGAAAACAACCAATAAAAGCAGAGAAGCAACAAAAAGCGAAAACATTTTATTGTGTTTCGCAAATTTTCTTGAAACTTCTTCACACAGAATGATATTTTGTTTTCTTCAAATAGTGTACAGCACTGAAGCATCCATCATAGCAAGAGGAACACATTTCAATAAAATAATTGGTGTTGCCATATGTAATTTTCAAAATTGTACCACTATAACCATATAGTTTAACTGTTACTTTTCATATGATTCTTGAGCGCATAACTTAAAACACCTTAAACCAATATCGAGAAATTTATAATTTATATATATATATAAATTTCTCGATAATGTGTTAGGACTAAAAAAAAAATCCGATAATTATTAATAATAACTGGCTATTATTAACACTAACCACCATCTTTTGGTAAATGGGATATATAATGCATATTAATTACATTTAGTGGTAAATATGTGTAATAATATGGTTTGGTTAGATAGGAAATGCATGAAATACCATACTTTAATAATTTAGTCAATGTAATCAATGTTTTATAATAAGTTGTTATATAAAAACAAGCTGTATGTTATCATATATATCATATATAAATGCATCATATGCATATTAATAAATGCCTATATGTTATCTTTGTTATTTATTATATCAAATAAATTACAATACACACAATCACCTTAAAGTGAGAAAAATTATTATAAATAAAATTTTCTAATATTTTAAAGAAATTATTTAATTCGGCGGAAAGAGCTTCTGAGGCATTTAAATTTATAAAAAAAATTCTTGAATTTGCATTTACAGCAACTTGAGTTGCAATTACTTTTATAATGAAATATTGAAATCCGTGGGTAAGTTGGAGTTCCACCTAAGTTGGAAACCTAACTAACATACACTCGACGTATTTCATTTATTAAACTTTATTACATAAAATAAAAGCCACTTCATACAGTAAAACCCTTCTTTTTGCATAGTTTTTAAAATACTATATTTTGTTCCAGTTTACATAAATTTTTATTTTCCTTAGCATTTTTAACAGCTATGATATACTGGCTACCTTATCTACCTCTTGTATATTTGTCCAAAAGGTTTTTCTTATTCCAGTTTGTAATTTTAACTTCAAAAACCACCGCATGTTTTACTTTTGTGTATTTAGTGTCTGTTTAGTAAACAGCGACTTCATCTAGTGCGGAAGAAGAACACGTTTTCTTAGCAATATTCCTTTTCAGCATCAATGAAACTTTTCGTTTTTTCCTCATCAGTCTATTTCAGAATTATGATGTCTCTTTGTTGGCTATCACCCTTATTTCTGCTTTTTTATATCTCTATATATCTCTATATATTTTATACTGCCTTCTTGTCAATTAGACATCAAACGAACTTTGCTCCTGTGAAAGCTTTTGTTTTTATTTATTTTTTGTTTTATTTATATCTTTATTTGTAATATTTGTTCTCATCCGTTGATGTGTAAGTCTAACGTTTTTGTTTGCAATTCAGTTTCGTTGCTGAACCTGAATTTCTGATCTGGAATAAATTCTCTTAAAATTTTCTCTCTTTTTCTGTGAAATATTTTTTGATGGGAGAAACCATTAAAGTACTTAGAAATATATGTGTACCTCATATAACTACATATTTCTATTTCTCTTCATATATATATATAAATAGACTTACATAGAGCAAAGCATTAAATCAAGTTTTGCAATGAAATCACCTGGATGAGTGGAAAACATCAGATGGACCTGTCATTTAACTGCTGTTGGAGAGTCTGGCGAGCAAGAATCAGCTTCAACCCACCTTGGAATGGATGCCACAAGTCCTTGGTAGATGGCCGGAGACAGATTGTACCAGATGATTCGAAGGTCTCGAACAAATCCGAGAACTGCACGACTGGTGGTTGAACTCGAGCTGTTGTTAGGGCATCCCAAATGGATGAACCGGATTGAAACCGGTCAGTAGACGACGTGGCGTTGGACGTGGACGCTTCAGCATCATGTTCCTGGAACTATCTCCAACCAAAACCGGAGCCAAGGCCACGCCCAATAGGGTGCAGGGCCTAAAAGGTAAAATAGTATCGGAGCACATGATGTTTAGCGGACCCTGTTGCATGGTCTGCTCACCAAACGTCCCACTCGGGTCCCAGAGACGCCCAAAAGAGAACATCCTCCAAAGCTGCGCCCGGGAACATCTCTCCTATGGATCAGTGGGAAAGCAACTGTTCGCCTGGAAGACGGCGTATCCTGTCACGGCCATCGGCGTGATGAATGATAAACCGTGATTCATCTGACCAGGCGAACTCTCTCCCACTGAGGTCCATGGACCAGTCAGGCGATGTTCCTGGCAGCGTATTATGCTTTGTCGATGACGCTTGGGCGTCTCTGGGGCCCGAGGGGTTTGTGGTAGCCCAACATGAATGCTACAGTGTCCGCTGAACAGTCATTGCGGACCAGTTACTATTCACTTGGCCCTGCATTTTTCCAGCTGTCAAATGGAATGTCCCAACAGGACAACGGTTTTGCTTCACCATGCTAGAAATTGTCTAAGACGAGTTTCCTTTGAAGCATGATGCTGAATTCCATTTAATGTCCTGCCGTCTACTGCCGGTTCCAACCGATTCATCCATTTGCATAAGTACATGGGACGGCAGTTAGATCAAACAACCACCAAGTCGTGCAATATCTCGGAAATTTGCTGACCGAGCCTTCGAGCCAATCTGGCCAATCTGTCAAAGTCGCGGACATCTCTACCAGTCTTTCCCATGCACACAGTAGTAAGTGAAGAATGATTGTTGCTCGCCAGCAGCAGTTAAATACCACTACCATTGACCCGTGGTCTTGTTTTGGCTTCATTGCAAAATGCATGGTCATAAATAAGTTTATTTACAAATTATATGTTACCAGAAAGATTTTGAAATCCACTAATAAACGGAAAAAAAATCACAGCATTTGTTCATGGAATCTTAACATTTGGTGATAGCACAAATATATGAGACTCCTATGTTAGGGTCGAATAAAATAAATTAGATAGCTATCTACATTTCCGAATGCATTGATTACAGGTTGGCATGTTATCGACAGATGCTCACATTTCGTAATTTGTAATAAATTATAAAGCTATGCATATTAATATTGAATGCTTTGCATTGAATAAGAATAATTAAGCAATGAATATTTTGAATTTTATTATATTTAAATATTCACTTTTTTAAATATAATAAAATTGTAATTAAATTAATTAAATTAATTGGTAATCGTGTTTTATTATTCTTAAATATAAATAAATATAAATATTTTTATAAACTTTAAAAATGCATATCACATACTTATTTTAATTAAATCTGACGATGTATGGTAACTATGGAACCAGAAGATACTGTTTATACCAGAAGATTTTTTTATTAAAAACACAATTGGAAGAATTCCTTCCAAATTACAGAAGTAACAAGAAAGACAACATCTTGGAAATAATAATATAAAATGGATACACATGATCTCATGGTTTCATGATTACAATTTTTAATGTGCAGTCTAATGAATGCCATGCATCTTTCATTGAATGCCTTTCATGCTATTGATGTCTGATAATAGTTTTCCATCTTAATGCCTGTCTGATGAATATCCTTCACAATAATAAAATCTGATGAATGCATTTCTTGTTAGCAGATTCAAGTTTATATAACAATTAAAAGCATAAATATTTTAATTTGCAAGCAAACATCATTCATGACTTTACATTCGGATGAATGTTTTTTTTTTGAAACAAATTTATATATCTAGATTGCTTTCCTCTAACTTTTTATTTAATGTCTACTATAAATAGTATTTTAAAAGAAATTATATTTCTGAAAATAAATGGTTTGTTGAATTCCTACATTTTATTATTGAAGACGATGGAATTAAATCAAATTTGTAAAATATTTTTTTGGATAGTATAGAAAAAAATTCTTACCAAGGTTTTTTTTTGTTGATTTGGTGTGGTTTTTAATTATAATTGACGAGTGTAATAAAAAATAAGTTTTAAAGAAATCAATGAAATAATTTTTTGGGAGTAAAAAGAAATGGCTTTTAATTATCTTATTTCTTTTAATTGCTTGAAAAATAATGACCAGATTAATTGCGTTGCGATTGAGTATGCATATCAATGTTAAAAGATTTTTGGAGATTTTTTTGTATCTAACCTATTATATGTGGTCGTAAAAGATATTCTCTAGATAATAAACATGTGATGGTGCTATTAGCCAAACCATTTTAATGGATACAATAAACACAAGTTAAACAAAACTCTGGAGTATAACTTGCACAAAAAAAATCTGTTTGTTAATTAATTAAATTTTTAATCTATTTAGCAACGAATTATTTCAAAATTAAATACACTGGTATAAGTTAAAATAGTTACGTTTTAAATAGTTTTATAAACTGTTTATATAAATATGGTTCAACATCATCAGTATATATATATATACACTCATGTCCATAAATTAAGGATAATTCAGAATCACACAAAAAATTGAACTCTAAAATAAAAATTTCACCTGTAGAATTATCACACACATCCTGAAGAAGAATATGCAAATTACAGGAAACCACCAGATGGCGCGGATAGTACGTCACAATGACGAGAGTGTAAGAGAGGGGTATCTAAGGAATGGTGGCAAAGAAGTAAAATTGTTCACAAGCGCTTTAAAAGCCTTTCAGTTCAATAACCGCATAGTTATGGCACAAAGGAAGCATTTGGATGATTTTTTTTTAAGTAGTAGAATTATCGGACGACTGGAATGTGGACGTACCCAGCTGGAAGTATCCGAGGAACTTGGAATCGCCCAGAGTGTCATCTCAGGCTTCGGCAACGATTCCAAGATGATGGTAATGTGAGTAGATATTGCAGCACAGGTCGCCCCCGAGTTACCACGCCGAATGAGGACCGGTATTTAGAAGTAACTGCCAAAACAAACAGACGGATCACAGCATCAGACCTGTCTCGTCAGCTCTCTTCAGCTACCGGTACGACAGTTTCAAGGCAGACCGTGTACAGACGTTTAGGGCACATTGGTCTATATGCTCGTAGACCTGTCAGATGTGTGCCACTTACCGCAACTCACTGTCGCCTGCGATTAACCTGGAGTAGAGAGCATGAATTGTGGACACCGCAACAGTGGTCTTGTGTGATGTTTTCCGACGAGTCCAGGTTTAGTTTGTAGTCTGATTCTTGGCGGACGTTCATATGAAGAGCGCCAGGAACACGTTACCACCAAGAGAACATCATTGAACGACAACGTCACTGTGGTGCAGGATGGCTCGATTGGGGGAGGAATTATTCTTGGTTCCAGAACTGACCTTCATGTTCAGAGTGTAACGATGACAGGCCACATCTATCGGGATGTCACTCTGGAACAACATGTACGTTTGTTTCGGGGCGCCATGGGTGCTGAATTTCTGTTTATGGATGACAACGCCCGTCCTCACTGTGCAAACATTGTAGACGAATGCCTTCAATTGGAGGATATCACCCGTATGGATTGGCCAGCTACTCACCGGACTTGAATCCAATAGAGCATGTGTGGGATATGCTTGGCCGACGAATTGCAGCCCGTCAACCCCTCGCACCTGTCAACCGGAACTTCGGAGGGCATTGCTTGATGAGTGGTGTAATATTCCCCAAGATCAGATTGATAATTTGATACTCAGCATGCCTAGGCGTTGTAAGGCCTGTATTGCATCGTCCGGGAGACATACTCCATATTAACCATCCTACTAACCATTTTATACGGTTTTTTGTAAATAATTTCTATTTTGAAATTTGCTCCAGGGAGTAAAAATCGCAATTTTTATTAATTATATCAAACATATAGCATCTTTTTGCTCTTTACCTTTTGTTTAATAAATAGACTTTACAAATAAGTCAAATTTGTTTTGCTTCTGTCTCTTTCTTTGCCTGAACTTCATTACAATAAATTTATGGACATGAGTGTATATATATACACTGAAGTGACAAAAGTCATGGGATAGCAATATGCAAATTTTCAGATGGCAGTATCATCGCGTAGAACAGGTCTAAATGTGCAGTGCTTTCGCAGAGCTTTCATTTCTGTTCAAGTTATTCATGTGAAGAGTTTTTGACGTGTGATGATGACCGCACGACGGAAATTAACAGACTTTGAACGCGGAATGTTAGTTGGAGCTAGACGCATGGGTCATGCCATTTCGGAAATCGTTAGGGAATTCAACATTCCGAGATCCACTGTGTCAAGAGTGTGCCGAGAGTATGACATTTCAGGCATAACATCCCACCATGGACAGCGCAGTGGTCTACCGCCTGCACTTAACGACCGAGACCGGCGACGTCTGCAAAGAGTCGTAAATTCTAACAGACAAGCAACACTGAGTCAGATAACAGCAGAAATCAATGTGGGACGTACAAGGGACTTGTCTGTTAGAACTGTGCGGAGAAATTTTTTTTTTCTTGGGCTATTCCAGCAGAAGACCGACTCGAGTGCCTTTTCTGACAGAACGACATCGCTTACAGCGACTCTAGTGGGCACGTGAGCATATCGGTTGGTCCCTAGATGAATGGAAAACCGTGGCCGGGTCCAATGAGTCACGATTTCAGTTGGTAAGAGCTGATGGTAGGGTTCGAGTGTGGCGCAGACCCCATGAAGACATGGACCCAAACTGTCAGCAAGCACTGTTCAAGCTGGTGGTGGCTCCGTAATGGTGTGGGCTGTTTTTTCATGACATGGACTTGGTCCTCTGGTGCGACTGGACCGAACATTGACTGGAAATTCTTATGTTCAGCTACTTGGAGATCACTTGCAGCCATTCATGGACTTCATGTACCCAAATAACAATGGGATTTTTATGGATGACAATGCGCCATGTCACCGGGAAACAACTGTTCGCGATTGGTTTGAAGAACATTCTGGACAATTCCAACGAATGATCTGGCCACCTAGATCGCCCGACATGAATCCCATCGAGCATTTATGGGACATCATCGAGGGGTCTGTTCGTGCCCAAAATCCTGCACCATCAATGCTTTCCCAATTATGGACGTCTATCGAGACAGCATGGCTCAATATTCCTGCAGAAGACTTCCAACGACTTGTTGAGTCCATGCCACGTCGAGTTGCTGCACTTCGCCGGGAAAAGAAAGGAGGGCCGACACGATATTAAGAGGTATCCCATGACTTTTGTCACTTCAGTGTATATTTAAACGTACTTGATGATGTTGAACCATATACGTATATAAACTCATGTTTGTGAAAGTTGCAACACAATGAAGGAATCATCATACTTGAATGAAATTTAATACACAGTTGAGTGGTAGTGGTTCAAATAAATGATTAAATGTTCAAAGCACACAAACAATAACAAGAGATCGGGATGAGTATTTTGTGTAACCCCACGCGCAGCAATAAGTGCTGCTACACGACGTGGCATGGAGTCAAACAAATTTAGAATGTCTGCTTGAGGAAGAGCATTCCATATTGTTTGTATGCGCACCCAAAGTTCGTCTGCAGAAGCAACAGGACGAGGATCCCGAGCGAGACGCCGACCAACGAAATCCCCACACATGTTCAATCGGCGACATATCCGGGGAATACGCAGGCCAAGGAAGAAGCTGTACCTGCCACGTTGCAAAGAAGGATTGAACAGTCCTAGCGATATGAGGGCGGGCATTGCCCTGTTGAAATACAGCGCCTGGCAAGCTTTGAAGGAAGGGAACAGCTTGGGGCTGTAGAACTTCACTGATATACCGGTTGCTGTTCAGATTGCCCACAATTCTTAGCAATTGAGATCGTCCATGATATGCAATGGCACCCCAGACCATAACTCTGGGTGTTCGTCCACTGTGGCGTTCGATAATGCACTCCGGAAGGTGGCGTTCACCGGCATAGCGTCTGACACGAATGCGGCCATCATGGTACCACAAATTAAAGCGGGATTCGTCAGAAAACACGGCATGCTGCCAATCAGCACGCCAGTCTCTATGCTGAGCGGCCCATTGTAGCCGCAGGCGGCGATGGTTTAGCGTGAGAGGGATCCTGTATAAAGGAGTCCTTACGCGCAGTCCGCGCTGCAGCAGACGTCTACGAATTGATGAAGCACACAATGAAACACCTGTAGCTATTGACCACTGTGCTGTCAATTGTCTAGAGGAAGCTGTACGGTCCGTCAGCGCCATGCGGACCAGGTGTCTATCATCGCGAGCTGACGTCACATTTCGGGGTCCACTCCCGGATTTCCGAGTTGTCCGACACTCGTCCGTCCACTGCTTCCAAACACGCATCACTGTGCTGCTGTTACGCTGCACACGAGCGGCTAATGCACTATAAGACAATCCATCTTCACGAAAGCAGATGATTCTCCCCCGTTCAAACTCTGTAAGTTGTTCAAATCTTGCTCTCTTTCGTCAAAGAGGCATAAGTAACGATTGAGCTAACGTTTACCACTAGCAGATAACCACCGATAACCATACACGCCTCGCTACAGCTGTCTATTGGTTCGGATACATACACCGTTCAGAAGGCGCTGCTCAGCATACGCATGCGCTACGGATTTGAAATTCTAAACATTTGCATAACATGCGCTAATTTGCATTTCCTGAAAATTTCAGCTCACTCGCGTAAGTCCTTCATGGTGTTGCAATTTTTCCAAACATGAGTTTATGTATATATGTATATAAAAATATTGCTTTATAGAATACAAAACAATGCAAAATCAAAGCCATTAATGCAATGTAATGTTACGAAAAAATGCAAATATACTTAAATTTAGAGATACATACAGCTAAGCTATTATTTGCAAATGGAGGCAGAATATCTTGGTTCCAGCTTTATTAAGAGTTAAGCAATTTTGACGGTATTAAAATTCAAAGCCAAGATATATATATATATAAACATTTGATATATTAGCCAATAACATAGGAGGAGTTTGTAATTGAAAGAGTTCTCAGGTTTGGACGACTTGAACTTCGTAATTTGAGTTAATTGCTACAATTTATGAATATACACTCAAGAGCCAAATCATTATGACCACCTATCAATAACGAGTTGGCCCACCTTTGGCGCGCAACACAGCTTCAACCCGCCTTGGCATGGATGCCACAAGTTTTTGGTAGATGGCCGGAGACAGATTGTACCAGATGTTTAAGCAACGGTCAAGCAAATCCGAGATATTGCGAATTGGTGGTCTTTGAACTCTGAGCTGCCGTCCCAGGACATCCCAAATGTGTTCTATCGGATTTAGTTCCGATGAGTTAGGCGGCCAGGACATTAACTGGAATTCAGCATCACGTTCCTGGAACCCTTCCAACACAATTTTAACCTTGTGGAAAGGGGCGTTGTCCTGTTGGAACATTCCATTTCCAGCTGGAAAAACAGAGGCCATGTAAGGGGGCAACTGGTCCGCAATGATGTTCAGATACGCTGTAGCATTTATGGTCTGCTCTACCACAACCACGGATCCCAGAGACGCCCAAGAGAACGTCCCCCAAAGCATAATACCGCCACCGCCGGCCTGTGTATGACCTACTGTACATTGAGGGAGCAACTGTTCGCCTGGAAGACGGCGTATCCTGACACGGCCATCGGCGTCATGAATGACAAACCGTGATTCATCTGACCAGGTAACTCTCTCCCATTGATCCATGGGCCAGTCACGATTTTCAAGGGCCCATCGCAGGCGCAGTTGGCGATGACGCTTGGTCAGCAAAGGCACACGAGTGGGACGTTTGCTGCGTAGCCGCATATCCAACAGTGTCCGCTGAACAGTCTTCTCCGATACTATTCTACTTGGCCCTGAATTGTATTGGGTTGTCACCTGAACCACTGTCTGGCTCCGGCTTTGCTTCACGATGCGAGACAGTCTCCGACTACCTTTTTCTTTGATAGCGTGTGGACGTCGAACACCATGTCGTCTACTGCTGGTGTCACCGTAATTCATCCACTTTGCATAAGTACAATTGTAGATCGCGAACAACCCACGAGTCGTGTAGTTTCGGAAATACTTGTTCCGAGCCTTCGAGCCATTACAATCTGTCCTCTATCAAAGTTGCTTAGATCCGCAGCCTTTCCCATCACACACAGAAGTAAGTGAAAGAATAATTCTTCAGACTCTCCAGCAGCAGTTAAATACCATTTCCACCTGATCACGTGCCTTCCACGTCATCCAGGCGAGTTCATTACAAAATGTAGGGTGGTCATAATTTTTTGGCTCTTCAGTGTATTACTAAATAGCAAAAAAAAAAAAAAATAATTATCATAAATATAAACTTATCTACCGGTGACGAACAAAGAATTAACAATTGTCTGCTAGAAATTAACAATGGACGTTAAATATGAACATCGTAAAGATAAACGGAAAATAATACAGAAAGATAATTTTTATACCTAATAATAAAAACTAAACTTTAATAATTTAACTTACCATATTTCTAAGAAATTGTTGTTTTAATAGAATTACTTTAGTGTACACTATTATCATGTATCATACTTTAGTATACACTATTACATTGTTTAACAAGTGCTGTATATTATTATAATTGAAAATTATTAATAAATAGTCTTTTATATTGTGTTTTAACTTTTAATCTTATGCCTGAAAAATATTTATTGAAGAAAGAAAGAAACAAATACAAAATATTGCTTTATAAGGAAATAAACCATAAAATTTGAGACATGCTTTTGCAATTTCATAAAATGAATATATATATATATATATATCCTCTTCATTTCTTTTATGTTCAATCACAATTTATGTGTCTGCACATGAGACATGAAAATAAGCTCGATTGAGATATTCTCACTCTTTTTTTTTTATTCCATCCCCCATTACCGTATATTAATATTCCTTTTATCTTAAGAAGAGATGGGAGGGTGCCAAAATTATTTTCTGCAGAATCATCAATCCTTCTGATCGCCACGATTGAATTACCAAATAATTTTTGATGGATTGTAACTAAACAATAAGCGAGGAAACTTCACTCGATGGTTACATTATTCTTTTTCTTTTCTGCTGAAAAAGGTAAAATTCTTTTGTCAGCTTTTAAATCAAGTGCAATCACGAATGATTCCTTATGAAAAGATTTATTTATATGCATTAGTTTAAATGACCAAAAAAATAAAGAAGTAATTGTTTCGTCATGGAATAAATATAACAAAAAAGGTAGAATAAGATTGATTTATGGATTTGAAATGTTTTATAAATTTTTTTTTTATTGTTCTTGAAAGATTTTGCAAACAAACTGTCACACTTTTCATTGTTATTTCTTATTTGATATAATATATCTGTTCTTTTCAATTAGCCAGTATATGTCATGTGGAACTGAACATATGTAGAACCTTTAACGTTATTCGAGTTTATTAGCATTATCCCACAAAAATGTGGAAGATGAAACCTCTAACATCAAATGTTATCTACCTCTCCATCTAAAGCTTGACAAAAGGGTTTTGGCAAATTTATGGTGACCATTTTGGCATAGACAGACAACATTCATTCCTACATAGTTAGACCAATTTTTGATTTAGTTCCCTGAGTTCGAAACACAAGGGAATTTTTTTTTGTGATTCGCCGATGGACTTCCTGCAATCTACGAATGCCACGGACAGCTTGCAGAAGAACTATGAAGGAAGGGCATTGCCTTGCATAAGTTTTGTATGGTATAAGAGTCATCATTGACTATTATTGCAAGACATCTGTCTCAGCCCCGTTCCGCTCAGAGTCAGTTTTTCCTACCATTTAAAGGTACTTCTCACGGAACCCATTTTCGATCACCTGTCACTCACAGTCAGAGATAACATGGCTTGTGTCTCTCGGTCAGGCGGACACGTTCAGAGCAAGATTAACTCCCATCTCCTGAAATCTCGTCTGAACGTCGCTTAACACAGGGTGTAATCTGGCTCAGGCTCAATTTGTTACATAAGCAAGTAACTCCAAATGAAAATTCGAGCTATTTGTAGGCAACAACATATTTATCAAAGAATAAATATAGTTATTGATTATATTATTGTTAAACAAATATTATTTTTGTATATTTATAAAAACATGATACAATGAAAAAAAAAGTTATGAACATTTATTTGAAAGGATAATCTTTATAGAATTATTGTAAGAATTTCAATGTAGGTATACAATTTACCTTCAGCTATGAAATGTTCACAGTTTTCTGATCTATCTATAAAACTAATAACAAAAAAAATAGCAACATACTCATAGAATTTTTTGCTCATTTAAACCCTAATTAAGAAATAATAATAAGTTAATAACTAATAATAAGCATTATAATAACTTTTATTAAGCATTATAAAAAATGTGAAATACGTGGGGAATTATAATTTTACGATATGAAATGAAAAACACTATTAAGTCTTTTCACTTATTATTTAATTAAAAAGTTGACTAGATTAAAATATACTAATAAAACAACCCTTTAAAGATTCATTTTGTAGAAAAATTTATTGAGCTTTAAATTAAAAGAAATAATAAATTTTGCTACATTTTTTCTAAAAGTTTTACTTGCTAATGTATAAATTTTAAATATAAATATACGCTATGCATCTTTTTTTGCTTTATTTATTTTAGGAAATTCCAAGTTTTTATGTAGAAAAAAATCAAAATTAATTTTCATTTAAAATTCTAAACATTTTGATTAAGAAATTTTCGATTAAAACATAAATTTTGCGTGACATATTAATTTACAATAGCAACTAATTTAAAGTCTTACTTGTTTGTATTTCAAAGAATAGAAAATTTTAATGTAAAGAAAGCAAAAATAAATAAATAAAAACAAAAGTTAAAAATCTATATATATTTCAGTGTTTTCCTTGGAAGTTGCATGACCAAAAACAGTAAAAAAAAAATTATCCTAACGATTTATTGGCATCCGATACACAAAAGAAAAACCCTTCTGACTGCGTTCAAGGCTGTTGAGAAGGAACGGCGGGAAAAGCGACAGGTGGAATTTTTTAAGAAAGAAACTCTAAAGAAATGGAATTGCATTCTGTTTACAGATGTGGACTGCTTTTAAATTCTCAAGCTATTAAAAAAAAAGATTGTGAAAAAAGAAGTTAGCATGCACTATTTCCTCTTCATTTTTTTTATTTCAATTTGAATAGAATGCAAGAGAGTTTATTCTAAAAAATTTTTCATGACAAATGATAGTGGGAAAATTGTCAAAGCAAGCATAAAAGAATTTATTGCCACCTTACACATAAAGCGAAATACAATTCTGACTTCTTTTTAAAGTGTATAAGAATGAATGAATTACAAATGGAAATTTTGTTTGAAAGAAGCGTTTTTTTGTCAGAGTAGTTTATCTAAAAAAATATGTATAGAAAAACTAATGCACTTTATTTTTTTCCTTCATTTCAAATCAATTTACATATTTTATGCATTATTACCACAGCGTCAGCATAACAATTCTATTGTATGTTGACACTGCACAGTTTTTATTCAAATTTATAAAACTGCACAGTTTTTATTCAAATTTATAAAACTGCACAGTAAAATGGTTTCTCTGTTATATTAGTTATCTATAATCACAAATTATAATTTATATATGTATATATTGTTCTTTTATTTTCCTCCTATGAGAGGTTTGAATTTGAGGCTTCCCAGAATTTTTATTCTGTGTTCCATTTCTATATTAAGCTAAGATCTATATTTACTCTTCAACACTTACTTTTTTTTACTCTTCTTTCTTCAGCACTTACTCTTCTTTCTATATTAAGCTAAGATCTGTATTTGCACCCAATCTCTCACAGCGTAGAAAATCCATTTGATTCCTCAAACTTAGGATATTGAAAATGGTAATAGTATACGAAATGCTTTTGTTTTCAGTGCAGAAAACTCATCATCCACCCCTGCCAAAAATTTAAGGAAAGTTTTATTTCTAAATTGCTTTTTGATTTCGCCACTGTCTATGAAGCCTATGAAGATTCCTGTTTCGGAAGTTGAGAGACTTTTGGAAATATTTTCAATTGAATTCCTAACACTCTCGTAACTTATTACCAAGATGTCGTCAGCAAGAAAATATATTTTTAAATTCTTTGCCTGTATGGCCGTGTGTACAAAAATAGCTTTAACATGTTGATATCTTCAGCTACATAACCAATTTGAAGGACAACCTTATCATATACACGTATGAACTGCAATTGTTTGGTAAAATTATCTTTAAATATAGCTTCTATAATCTCATTTGTAACTGGGAAGACTAGTTCTTCCCGAATAGTGTAAGTTTTTTTTTTTTTACATCTTCCTATTTTGTATGAAACTTTGTAATGGGCAAGTAAAGCTTTTTCATTTACAAAGAAGTTTTAAAATGATTTTTGCTTTTCATTTGATTTTTGATTTAAAAACTTTTCGTGGTTTGTAAATATATTCAGTAAAGCTTCAGTAGTTTGCAAATGGCGTTTAAAATTATTAGGTTTCACGCAATTTGCCACCAAATATTTTGAAGAAATGTATCTCAAGGATCTTTTTACTCATTTACGTACTGGCAAACCTAAAATTTAAGTATTCTTCATAATATTTTCTTGATTTAATTTTCGGAACCATGCTAGTGCACTTATTGAGGCTTCATTATCTATTTTTTTTTTCTTATCCCACTTGGCAGACAGCAACATCTTAAGAAAGAGATGGGAGAGGGGCCAAAATTATTTTCTGCAGAATCATCAATCCTTCTGATCGCCACGATTGAATTACCAAATAAGTTTTGATGGATTATAACTAAACAATAAGCGAGGAAACTTCACTCGATGGTTACATTATTCTTTTTCTTTTCTGCTGAAAAAGGTAAAATTCTTTTGTCAGCCTTTTAAATCAAATGCAATCACGAATGATTCCTTATGAAAAGTTCTATTTATATGCATTAGTTTAAATGACCAAAAAAATAAAGAAGTAATTGTTTCGTCATGGAATAAATATAACAAAAAAGGTAGAATAAGATTGATTTATGGATTTGAAGTGTTTTATAAACTTTTTTTTTATTTTTCTTGAAATATTTTGTAAACAAACTGTCACACTTTTCATTGTTATTTCTTATTTGATATAATATATCTGTTCTTTTCAATTAGCCAGTATATGTCATGTGGAACTGAACATATGTAGAACCTTTAACGTTATTCGAGTTTATTAGCTCGAGCTCTCCATCTCCAGCTTGACAAAAGGGTTTTGGCAAATTTTTGGTGACTATTTTGGCATAGACAGACAACATTCATTCCTACATAGTTAGACCAATTTCTGATTTAGTTCCCTGAGTTCAAAACACAAGGGATTTTTTTTTTTTTTTTGTGATTCGCCGATGGGCTTCCTGCAATCTACGAATGCCACGGACAGCTTGCAGAAGAACTATGAAGGAAGGGCATTGCCTTGCGTAAGTTTTGTATGGTATAAGAGTCATCATTGACTATCACTGCAAGACATCTGTCTCAGCCCCGTTCCGCTCACAGTCAGTGTTTCCTACCATTTAAAAGGTACTTCTCACGGAACCCATTTTCGATCACTTGTCACTCACAGTCAGAGATAACGTGGCTTGTGTCTCTCGGTCAGACGGACACGTTCAGAGCCAGATTAACTCCATCTCCTGAAATCTCGTCTGAACGTCGCTTAACACGTGGTGTAATCTGGCTCAGGCTCAATTTGTCACATAAGCAAATAACTTCAAATGAAAATTCCTGCTACTTGTAGGCAACAACATATTTATCAAAGAATAAATATAGTTATTGATTATATTATTGTTAAACAAATATTATTTTTGCATATTTAGAAAACGTGATACAATGAAAAAAAAAGTTATGAACATTTATTTGAAAGGATAATCTTTGAAGAATTATCGTAAAATTTCAATGTAGGTATACAATTTACCTTCAGCTATGAAATGTTCACAGTTTTCTGATCTATCTATAAAAATAATAACAAAAAAAATAGCAACATACTTGAATTTTTGCTCATTTAAACCCTAATTAAGAAATAATAATAAGTTAATAACTAATAATAAGCATTATAATAACTTTTATTAAGCATTATAAAAAATGTGAAATACGTGGGGAATTATAATTTTATAATATGAAATGAAAAACACACTATTAAGACTTTTCACTTATTATTTAATTAAAAAGTTGACTAGATTAAAATATACTAATAAAACAAATATTATTCCCTTTAAAGATTCATTTTGTAAAAAAAAAATTATTGAGCTTTAAATTAAAAGAAATAATAAATTTTGCTACATTTTTCTAAAGTTTTACTTGCTGATGTATAAATTTTAAATATAAATATACGCTATGCATCTTTTTTTGCTTTATTTATTTTAGGAAATTCCAAGTTTTTATAAAAAAAAAAAATCAAAATTAATTTTTCATTTAAAATTCTAAACATTTTGATTAAGAAATTTTCGATTAAAACATAAATTTTGTGTGACATATTAATTTATAATAGCAACTAATTGAAAGTCTTACTTGTTTGTATTTCAAAGAACAGAAAATTTTAATGTAAAGAAAGCAAAAATAAATAAATAAAATAATAAATAAAAATAAAAATTGAAAAAAAAAATTATTTCAGCATTTTTCTTGGAAGTTGCATAACCAAAAACAGTAAAAAAAATTATCCAAACTAACACGTAACGATTTATTGGCATCCTATACACAAAAGAAAAACCCTTCTGACTGCGTTCAAGGCTGTTGAGAAAGAATGGCGGGGAAAAGCGACAGGTGGAATTTTTGTAAGAAAAAAACTCTAAAGAAATGGAATTGCATTCTGTTTACAGATGGAGACTTCCTTTAAATTCTCAAGCTATTAAAAAAAAAGAGTGTGAAAAAAAAGTTAACACGCACTATTTCCTCTTCATTTTTATTTCAATTTGTATATGTTATGAATAGAATACAACGGAGTTTATTCCTAGAATTTTTGTATGACAAATGATAGGGGAAAATTATCAAAGCAAGCATAAAAAGAATTTATTGGCACCTTACACATAAAGCGAAATACAATTCTGACTTCTTTTAAAAGTGCATAAAAATGAATTAATTACAAATGGAAATTTTGTCTGAAAGAAGCGTTTTTATCAGAGTAGTTTATCTAAAAATATATATAGAAAAACTAATGCACTTTATTTTTTTCCTTCATTTAAAATCAATTTACAGATTTTATACATTATTACCACAGTGTCAGCATAACAATTCCATTGCATGTTGACACTGCTCAGTTTTTATTCAAATTTATAAAATTGCACAGTAAAATGGTTTCTCTGTTATATTAGTTATCTATAATCACAAATTATAATTTATATATGTATATATTGTTCTTTTATTTTCCTCCTATGAGAGGTTTGAATTTGAGGCTTCCCAGAATTTTTATTCGGTGTTCCGTTTCTATATTAAGCTAAGATCTATATTTACTCTTCAACACTTACTCTTTTACTCTTCTTTCTTCAGCACTTACTCTTCTTTCTATATTAAGCTAAGATCTGTATTTGCACCCAATCTCTCACAGCGTAGAAAATCCATTTGATTCCTCAAACTTAGGATATTGAAAATGGTAATAGTATACGAAATGCTTTTGTTTTCAGTGCAGAAAACTCATCATCCACCCCTGCCAAAAATTTAAGGAAAGTTTTATTTCTAAATTGCTTTTTGATTTCGCCACTGTCTAAGAAGCCTATGAAGATTCCTGTTTCGGAAGTTGAGAGACTTTTGGAAATATTTTCAATTGAATTGCTAACACTCTCGTAACTTATTACCAAGATGTCGTCAGCAAGAGAAAATATTTTTTTAAAATTCTTTTCCTGTATGGCCGTGTGTACAAAAATAGCTTTAACATGTTGATATCTTCAACTACATAACCAATTTGAAGGACAACCTTATCATATACACGTATGAACTGTAATTGTTTGGTAAAATTATATTTAAATATAGCTTTTATAATCTCACTTGTAACTGGGAAGACTAGTTCTTCCCGAATAGTGTAAGGTTTTTTACATCTTCCTATTTTGTATGAAATTTTGTAAGAGGCAAGTAAAGCTTTTCATTTGCAAAGAAGTTTTAAAATGATATTTGCTTTTCATTTGATTTTTGATTTAAAAACTTTTCGTGGTTTGTAAATATATTCAGTATAGTTTCAGTACAGTTTCCAAATGGCGTTTAAAATTATTAGGTTTCATGCAGTTTGTCTCCAAATATTTTGAAGAAATGTATCTCAAGGATCTTTTACTTATTTACGTACCGGCAAAAACTCAAATTTAAGTATTCTTCATAATTATTTTCTTGATTTTATTTTTCGGAACCATGTTAGCGCACTTATTGGTGCTTCATTATCTTTTTTTTCTTATCCCACTTGGCAGACAGCACACCTAGACCAAGTCCAATAACCCGTATGGGGGAGGGGGAAGCACCACTAATATATTATTGATTCACCGTTTCCACCGTTAAACGTTGTTTACCATTCCGTGTGATTCATGGTCGGACTATAGGTAAGTTGTAATGGAATAAAATAGTCTGGTTTGTAATAAAGACTATTACAAATAATCTGATTATGTTTCTACGAAATAATTAAATTAGGACATTCAAATAAGATGGGGTCTGATGGCTGAGTGGCTAGCGCTCCGTGCCACAAGTTTCGGGTTTGGTTCCAGGCGGTGCCCTGGATGTTTGTAGTGGTTCGGGTCCTCATTAAGCTGTCGGTCACGGTCTAATAGGATCGTAGAGCGTTGTGCGCGTAGTGTTACTCGCGTCCGCAGCATGTCTGGAAGCTATACGCGCCGCCTGGGTCGTGCTAAGTGAGCAACAGCGTTAAGTGCAGCCTACTTTGGTCTGCTCCCAGGGACATAGTCAATACGATGCAGTCCGCGGCGCAATTAAAAAAACATTCAAATAGTATAAAATATTTATAATAATTTAAGTCCGCAATCAGACATGAATATAATCTAAAAAAAATGTTAACAAATTTATAAGTATGAAAATTTCATCTACAGTCATTTATTATTAATTTTTATATATTTATAGACCTTTATATTTTTGTTAAAAATAATTAGAAATATACACAGAATGAAAATTATTATTTATATATTGTAAAAGTATTAAAAATGAAGTGGATAAAGATATAATCTTTATAAAACATCACATTTTAGGAATCCTTTTCGAAAGAATTTATGAAGCAATAAACATGTTAATATTACATATAAGACTTAGGTATATTATTCAGTCATGTACAATTTTATATAATGAATTCCGTTACGGTTAAAATTAGCAAAAGTTATTCTAGCAAATTTTAAAACTAGAATATATTAAAAGTAAAATTAAAAATATATTTTAATAAGTTTTAATATCCTTTAAAAGATATTGTATGTGAAAATTTAATTATTTTAAATAAACATTATTGGATTTCCAATTATTATAAACATTTTCTAAAACATTTCTAAAGCAAAATATGAATTATTTAAAAATTTTTAAGTAATTATTTTTCATTTATTCATATATATATTACTCTTAATTTCATATACATTTAAATAAGCCTTTAATTATGTTAAGCACTTCATTTGGAGTTTTTAATTATGATTTACTTTACATAAAAATGAGGATGAAGTAATGAGCTTTATCAAGATCGCTACCATCTGTTCAGTAATTAATTAATTCCCACAGCCGTTAATAAACTGTAAAAAATGGCTGAGTAAAAAACCCCATTTTCATGAATTAATCAAACTGATGATGTGTTAAAAACTAATAAAAATGTTAGACATATTAGTTCATTTCCATAATGACTAACATAACTTACGGAGGCATACAAATTGCAGTTTTATTCATCATTACGTAAGTTACCTAGTAAATGTAATTTTCTTTGTTTTTATAATAATATTATTATTTATTCTCCAAAGTTATAATTAATATATTTGATATATAATTTTCAGGTTTAATAATTACTTTTAAAATAAAAAAAATAGAAAGTACGCATTTTTTTTATGAAATTAAGTTTTAATTATTCAATCTGTGTTTCTGAACAACACAGCTCTAGATATAATCATATTGGATTGTTACACATGAAATAACCTTTTTAGTATTAGCTGACGTTCTATTATATGTATATATATATTCTTTTTCAATGCCATAATCACCAAGGCCGTCTGCCTACTACAAATATTGGTTTGCTTGTAAATAAAAAAAAATAATTTTAAATAAAATATTTATTTTAAAATTGTATTATAGTTTATGTTGGATTAACTATATTAAACTATATCTTACAATTATGGTAAATAATTATCACCAACCTGTTTTAGGTCTTCAGTGAAACATAATAAAAAATAAAACTTCTTAAAAAAGAAAGTCGAATATTAATGGACTTTAGTGAAAAAAAGTTGAGAGAAGAAGCATAAATTAAAGATTATATAAATACCCAATAAAAAATAATTGAATAATGCATTTTATGATGATATACAGTGTAAATTTTTTTAATTCTAAATGTCTGGATATAAACGTAAAACGAAGAATTATTAGATTAACACAAGTTTGAATATTGAAATATTTTCTAGAAAATATAAAAAGAAATACTCATTGCTTGAAGGCACACAAATATAAATTTAAATTAGTGCATGGAAAATTTATTTTAAATTCAGAATTACTTCTACAGATAAGTAATTTTTTATAAAATGATAAGCATTCATTTCATTTTTACTACAACCTTAACTAATATGCTAATTTATATTTTTAATTAATGTGCATTGAAATGGAAAGTTTTAATGAATTCGTCTGCAGTTAGTTTCATGAGTACAATTAACTTGCATACCATAAAAAAAAAAAACATTATTTTTTTTCAACTAAAAAGACAGCGTGAATCATAAATTTACAATTTTTTAACTATTACTTTTATTAAAATGCTATTAAACCAAATTTAAATAAGTAAGTGCAAAATTTAAATTTCTTCAATAGCTTTTTTTAAACTTTTTAATGTCGGTTGTCTTATTGGAAAAAAATTTAAAGTTTAAAGAGTTGATTTGAATATTTACAGAAAAAAATGTAATGTATTCAAAATAAATTGAAAAAGTATTTGATTAGTAAAAAAATACAAAAATACAATACACACACATTGGTTAAAAAAAAATTGTATTTGAATATAAAGGAGAAAATGTAATTTATTTTGGGAAAGAAAGATCTTTTAATTTTTTTCCTATTATGGAATTAGTTCTTGGGTGAAATATTCATAATTTTCTTCTTTCTGACTATTTGAATGAACAAAAACTAAATTGTAATTTTTTTTACAAATGCGTTGAAAGTAAAGTAATTTATCACATATTTGTTATTGTTGCAGTTTTTAGCAAAATTATTGTTTTGTATTTTCTGTACCAGTTTTAATGACGTTGTTACGTAATATATAGAAATGTATTAAATTATGTATTATAGTAACTTCAGATTATTATCAGCCACAGACATCATTAAAATAAGAATTAGATTTTACTATGAAAAGAAAAACTTTTATAAAAAGATGTAACATATTAATAAAAAGGAGTTGGTCTTTATACCCAATATTTTTAGAGCTTTGAACACTTTTAGTGATATAGAACTTTAAATCATAGTGGAATTGAATATTTTTGTGTATTGTTTATGATCCATATTTAATTTTTTTCCAATATGCTTAGAGATATAACATGTTAACACACACACACACATATATATATATATATAATATATTTTTAATTTCAACCGTAAACCGTAATAGCAAACACTTAGACTTCTTAATTAGCTGATAACTGACCAGGAGGACCAGGTCAGTTAGCCAGATCTTGCACTGATTGTGCATTCACCGGATCTATCTCAGTAGATCTATGTACTGAGAGCATATCATTCGTGTTTTCGGTGTATGTAACTTTTACTATGTAACTTTTAATATGATTTCAAATCCGAGAGAGGAACTGAAATGCGCCACGTATACATTTTAATAATAAATGTGCATTCACAAAGGTAACATAGGACAAGAAATTTGTTTGAAACATAGTTTACAATTAATAAAGGAAGTTGTTTCAAATCTCCGGTCCATATAATTCCGAATATTCCGGAAGATACCAGCCATAAATCACACTCCAGCAACAGCCACTGCTATTCGTGCAGTTTAACGGTGTTGTTAATGGGCGTGGAAACTAGTGTCTTGTTATTCTACTAAGGGAATAGAAAAGAAATCAAGGAATGGTAGGTTCAGAGATAGAAGTGGTCAATGCACTAACATCTCCTGTTTCACAAATGTGTTGTTTAAGTATTTACAAACGTTCTGTTGAAATGTAGAGGAATGTGCGATTTTTTTGCTGGAATATATCTTACTGGAAAGCATTCTTTGTACAAATAGCTCGCCTGTTATACTCGACAGTCCCGTACGCAAATATACATATCTACTAACTCCATATTCAAATATTTACTAACTACAACCTACTAATATGTGCATTCTTGTATGAAAAGCAGCTGCCTTGTATTGTGCAACACCATCAACTTCATCTTCGACACTTCCGTAAAGTGTGAAACTGAGTCCAGGTTCATCCTGCCACTTTCAAAAGATTTAGATCGCAGTACAGGGACATCATATATATATAACATATATATATCATCGCCAAATATAAAGTTTTGCAATAAATATAGTCTTATGCGCAACAATATGTTATACATTAGTTCATATTTTTATGTTTTATACCTTATTTGATGACAAGTACATTACGACAAAAGATAATCTGATCAAAAAAGAGTTTAGTGTTAATCCAGCAAATGAGAAGGTTTTTATTAGAATGATCTGATAGCAGAATAAATATCTTAGCATTCAGTTATTTTTAGTGCAAGATATTAAAAAATAATGAAAAAAACAAAAAGGATAGACAAAAAGAAGATTAAGAGAATAATTTATGTGTTTAAAGAAGAAATATATATGTATGCATAGAGTTAAAATTATTCATTCAAATGTTCAATTTCACTTATATAAAGAAAGAGACAAATTAATTTTTAAGTGCAGTTCGAGAAAGAAATAAAAAACATGAGAGTTAAGTATTCTTTTTTTTGTGTTCTTTAATTGATTTTTTTCTCATTTCTTCAAAAAATGCCATTTGCCTGAAGATAGCTCGTAATTGGATTTTTATTTTTCGGCCTTTTATACATATTTAATGCAAATTTATTTACCCAATGAACAAATAAGGAAATAATAGCAATATACTCTGTAATGTTAATGGAACCTTTTTTTGTATGAAAATTAATTTTTTCCTTATGTAAAGAAAAGCTTAGAATACAAAGCATATATAATCTATTACAGTTAACTATTCATTGTTTTGTTTATATACGAATTTGCTGCGCAATTGTTGACTTCTTTTATTTCCGAAACAAATATTTTTAGAGAAAGAAGTTCTAGTAGAATTTCATAAAGGGAAAATTTGAGTCGCGTTAAAAAAGTACACCATCCGAATTCGCTCACTTGTTGGCATTGACTTTAGAAAAGGTTTTGTGGCGGATATCACTACACATATGGGCTTCTAGCATGTACTACTGTGCATAAAAGTAAGACACATTTTTTTTTTTTTGAAAACTCTTTATTTATTTTTTCAAATTTGTTTCATCGCCTTCAAAGTAATCCCCTGCGGACACAATGCACTTATGCCAACTTTTTTGCCAATCCTCGATGAATTTTAAAACTCATCGGCAGGGATGGCCTCAAAAGGCGCGGCGATTCATGTTGAATCTCTTCAGTCGACTTAGAATGGTGTCCCTGGAGTGGTCTTTTGCCAGAAGACGCAGGTGTGAATACGGTGGTTGTGAAACGATATGGGTTTATTTTTGGCGAAAAAGTCACGAAGAATCAATGCAGTGTGAACTGGGGCATTCAGTGTTTTCGGTACCAATCGAGATTTGACGTGTTTGACGCTCAAAATGAAATTGACTGATCCTCTTGAAATTCCAGCATCAGCAGCAAGGTCTCTAAATGTAAATCGACGGTTTGCAAGCACCAAATCTTTAATTTTGTTGACCACAGGGCTCTTCGTCTTTAACGCTTTCTATACCTTCTTTGAACTGTTTATACCACTTCTAAACATATCTTTCCGATATAGGAATGCTCACCGAATGCCTTCTGCAACATTCTATACGTTTTCGCAAACAAAATTTAATGCAGGTTCTTTGCTCAATTAATTCAGACATTTCAATAATTGCCGAAATCAGTTTTAGCGTCTCACAAAGCCAAGTGTAACTCAAACACTAAATATTTTGACGTCAAATTTCACACAGATGTCAAGGGCAGTGCCAGCCACCTAAAAAATAAAATTAAATTGAAATTTCATACGCCCCGGGAATTTTAAATTTTAAATTTGTCTTACTTTTTTTTTCTTAAATCATAAAGAAAAAAAGCAATTATTATTAAAAAATTTCCCCAGGCAAAAGTTTTTATCCTGTTTCTAGTTAGCTCTGGAGTATATAAAAATATTACGTTCCAGATACGAATAAATTAATATCTTTTTATATATTTAATTCAATTAGGTTACATTTACATAATTTTTAAATTAAACAAGATAAAAGAAATTGTATTGAAGATGATTTATTTCCCTTTTTCGTAAAACATACTTGACATAGAAGAGTGTAAGAAATTTTTTTAAGTTCAAGATGATTTATTGGCACTCAAAGCAGAAAAGAAAATCAATTTTGGCCGCTTTTAAGGAAAATCTGAGAATGTTGAGAACAATAGCAGATGGACATAGTGTTTTAAAAAAATCCTTTTAAGTACATGTAGTAATACTTTGTTTCTAAATATGCATCTATCAAAACTTAACAATAAAATACGGTTAATCAACAAAAATATTAATTATAATTTTCTTCCTTTTCAAATTTAATGCTGATATTATATAAATAAATTATTGTGTATATGAAAATTTATATAATAACTACCTTATAGTTTTTCAAAGAAATATGAAAATCTCAAAAATGTTTTATTTATTAAATACTAATAAACTAATTACTTATTGCAGGGTATGTTTTTGGTTTTGTTGAATTGATGTTGCCATTTCGATACACAATATATTTATTAATCAAACTAATTGATAACTTGAATCCCTCAGTAAAAAAATCCTTAAATATTATATTTTGATCTGAATCTTTTTAAATTTGTAAAAAATATTTTACATATTTTTTTTTAATTTTTGATGATTTATTTAAGATAATATTGGATAGAAAAAAAAAGATTTCGTTATATTGCAAATGCCATGTTAAGCAATTATTTTCTTCCTATTGTCGAAAGAGCTTGACAGGAACATAGAATTTTTGAATGAATTACATTAATAGAGAACAACATAAGATTATTCCAATAATAAAATTAATGTATAGTTCCTTAAACAAAAATATTATTTACTTGATCTATACGAACTTCTAAGACAATTAATGTAATTAGTAAAATGCTGAAAAATTTGCTGTGACCTGTAATAAATATTGCGAAGGAATAACAGGGAGAGTTAAAATTTGGAAAGTTAAATACAAGAATTCTGCTCTCTAATAATTAAATAAAAGCCAAAGTCACCTAATGGATAGAACATTAAGGTTTGGAATTGAGAGAGGGAGAGAGCTTGCTTAAATAAAAAGCCCCATGTTTGTGTAAGGATAAGTAACATAAATATAGAGTAGTGATAATTTGGCAAGAATGGAATGTTGAGGTTAACATCTTAAGTGCTTTTCGTACCAGAATTGGCGCTTTATCGACGCTTGGCTTCTTTTTCTCACTTATTTCCTCAGAAAAAAGTTTTACAATTTTGTATTAAAATGCAGATATTTATTAATCAAAAATATGCAATCACATCGCAAATAAATTCACACACACACAAATTAAGAAGCAGTAAAAACACCTTATAAATTGTATATATTAACGTGTAATAATAATTAACATAATATACATATACCTTTAAGATACGAGAATTATCAAAAATAAGTTTATTTAATAATAGAACAAAGTCGATAAAAATTGTGGTTAAACATATTTTTAGTTAGGTTATAAAATTATATCAAAAACATAATTTTTCCATTAAAAATAATTTCCATTTTTAATATGAAATTACAAATAGAAATTATTAATTTTGTTTTAAATAGTACGTATCTCTTACTGTGTAACAAATTTTTCATACTATGTTATTTGTAAGGCCTATCTGTTAATGCACTTGAAAAATTTAAAAGAATAATTAATTGATAATTTTAATTTAACACTGGAATATTATACATTTGAGAGATAAAGCATTGGCAATAAACTGAGTAAAGATTGAAGAAGATAACAAAGAGTGATGCATTTTTGAAGCATTAAAATAAAGCAATTTTATTTGAACTAATGTTTGGGAGTTTAATTACTTTTACGCAAACCAAAACATGAATTAAATAATTTTGTAATCTCTTTTACAATTTTATTACACTAAGTAAACTTTAAATTCTTTGTGTAAATAAATTGCACAATAGAATTCCTTTCAATTTTGCATGATATTCACGTTCTTGTTTGAAATCTCTTTATGGAGATTAAAATATTTGTTCCTTAAAAATTCAAATCTTACTTCAGAATATTCTTCATATGTTTAAACCTCTAGGTAAAAGTTATTCATTTTGAAATAAGGAGATATTTTTGTCTCAACCACAGAACAGAAGCTTTTCTAATCATGTGCCTTATTTATTTGTGAAAAAGAGAATAAATTTTTCCTTATAAATAAACACAGATTAAATTTATATTAAACAATTATTCGTTGCTAATTAGTTAAATTTAAAAAAACAACAACTTATAAATGAATAAAAAGGAAATATTAATCAAATTATTCAACGCTAAGTTTTAAAATATTTAGAATTTTAGAATATTTATAGCTAAAATTCCACTATTAATGCATTTATTATTTAATATTTTATTTTGAAAAGATTTCAAAGCCTAAAATGCAGTATAATATAAACCGGAGGAAAAATTACTAATAATATTTGATTTTGGATTAAGATTAAAACAAAACATAAATAATTATATTTAATTTCATTAAATAAATCGCTTGTAAATTATAAGGATTTTTGAAAATGAATAGGCAGATTATTTCGATAAATCGGTACAAATTATAACAATGCAATATAAAGTTTTGGAATAATAATTTGTTATACCCATGTAATCAATGTTCGGTATTCATAATTACATTAAAAGTCATTCTAACTATTATTTTTATTGTTTATTTATTTGTTTACATTATTTATTACTTTTTACTTTTTGTACATTATTTTATGACGCTTTTTATTTATTCTTAACGCCAAATAAATTTACTTTCAGTTTAGATATATTCTATTATTGTTTTTAATTAGCTTACTTATTAAAATTTGTTTTATTGTGATATATTTAATATTTAATTTAGGATACCTGATTAATAATCTTTTTTTAAATATTTATTAAGTTGCAAATAAATTTGGAGGTATTTGGCCATTAAATAATTCATTTGCATACTTACACGAAAAACATATTAAAAATTTTATTTTTTTCTGTCTGGTTTGCTGCATCACTCCTTTATGTAATTCAACTTTCATTATTTCATAATATACTGTCTGGTGTAAAGTGTACGTATATGTAATGGAAATGATGTTTCGCAAGCCTAATTTTTTTATCTAGAACATTTTGCATTCTATATATAGTAAAAATATTATTATGAATTTATAGAATAGAGATATTTTCATTTTGGAAAAACTAATAGAAGAAAAGAAATCTGAAAGCTTAGAATGGTGTATTCTTTCTTTAAGAATTTCCGAACGACACATGTTCTTTTTGTGTCAATATATATCTCCATTTTGGAGAGATAATATATTTCTTTACTTTTTTAAGCTCATTTCGATATGATTTGACACTTATCTGCCATCAATGTTCTTTCACTTTTTGTATTTCCAGCCTTCTTTCAAAGCGAGGATTTTAAAACAAGGCGCATTTTCTTAGAAAGACAGTTCAGTCCTTTTGAAATATTTTCCGCTTCATCCTATTCTCAATGCCAAATTGGTTGAAAGTAGGCATTTATGTGACATCTCTGGAGATCTGGGTTTGGATGGATAAGTGTTACTATTTTGAACAGTACGAATTTATGACCGATTTTTTTTTTTTTTTTTGCTAAAAGATTTATTTTTAATAAATTCACGATTTTGCACAGCTAAAACACAAAAATACACTAATTAATTCTTAAAAAAAATTAAGCCTAGAAATATATTTAAGTATTGCATCATATACAATAAAAAACAGTAATAAATAAACAAAAATTATACAAATTTAAAGATGTATTTTAGTGTTGTATCATGATAAAAAAATAAATACATAAAATGAAAACAAAATTAACGATTAGATAAAATTATAAAAACAAATAAACATTAAACAATAATAAATTTTTTAAAATTTTTTAAAAATAAAGATTTAAATTTGGTATTAATTATTTCAGTTGTTTTAAATACGGTTTAAAATTTATAAAAATTTTAAATTAAATATAAAAATTATATTTCTAAGTAACAAGAACATGCACATTTTAATGTCATATAGTAATTAAAAATTCTTCCCTTTTTTTTTTTTTTTAAAATTTCTCTTTTACACAGTTCGATATAATGAAATCAGATACGATAAAAAACATATTTATATTTGTTATTTCACAAACTAATACGCTATGGATATATATTAAGACAATAATGAAAATATATAAATATTTAAAAAATAAGTTAATGTTAATAATAGATTGAAGTTGTAATGAAAATGCGTGGTGTTATGTGAAATAATACGTGATGTAATAATGTAAAAGATTTCTTAAATTTCATATGAACAAGGTAAATTAAAAATATTTTTCTATAAAAATGTTTAATTTGCACACTACATATTTACATTTTATTACAAGTAAGCATGTGTTCTTATAATACCTACATTTACCACAATATCCCTGCATGCAATAAACTGTAAAAGTATTTTGCAACCTATTATATTTTAAATAAAAATAAACACCTGGTATACGTCGTCCTGAGAAAAAATGCAATATAGAAAATTACATATCGCGAATATATTCTCCATGTTCCAATATACGTGCATACAGATTTTTATGGATATCTTTTGAACGGTCTATAAGAAGAAATTCTGCAGCCCCTCTGGTGACAAGTAACAATAAAGTGGATCGCACGAACCTATTTTCCTTACTCGAATACATATTATTACCAATTTTCATAGCGATTGGTTTAAAGGTATAAAAGTTGATTAGCTGCAATATCTGGTAGTTTATTGCAACAAAAGCGGATAGCATAAAAACATTCTTGATATTTTATTTTTTTTAATACGAGTTGACTAACAATGTTTTTGTCAATCCCTGAGATGTATGAATGAACAAACCTGATGGTTTGCCGTCCTGAGAACACGTAACATATAATTGATAGTTAGGTTTAAATATTGAGGAGAGAGGAAACAAAAGTGATATACAAAAACAACTTTAAAAGAAAAGAAACCCATGTGAACACGATTGCATCCACCTACCAGGTCCAATTGTAAATCTAAACCACCCTGCGACACACTCAAACACACACAAAAAATTTCATCAAAATCGGTCCAGCCGCTTAGGAAGATATTAGTGACAAACACGGGTAGAGAAGAATTATATACATATACATATTATGTGATTATTTATACACCGATGGATCCTCTGACAAATTCCTCAATAAGGGAGATGCAGGCGTCTTCTTTCTGCTTCCAAATGGAAAGAAATACCATCAATTGAGATACTAACATCACTTCTGCGATAAATGTTCGACTCCAGACACTACACTGTAGAGGCAAACCATATCATCTTCAATGGATTTCTGCACATGCCAACATTGAGGGCAACGAATGCGCTGACTCTTTAGCCAAAGAAGCCAGGGACAATGACCAACCCAGGACTACCATCACACTTGCAGATGCCAAAAGCTAACTAATTCCTCATAATTTTAAGAAGCCACTAATCACGGACTTCAACTGCCTAGGAAGTTGACATCAGTTATTAGCAGACTCAGAACTAATCATTACAGAGGGATGAAGATTCTCCCAGACAAGACCAGGGAATATCCCCTGCAGAAATTGTCCCAACGCTTTCCTAACACCAGGCACATTCTAGAGTGCCCAGCACTCACTCCCCATGTTTTGCAATTGGGTATGGTGCCAATCAAGGCCAACTTAAGCGAAGTCCTGTATAGTGAAGCGCCGCCATTGCTAGCGGCCGCTATCATGAAGACTTTGACTTGATCTAACTTTGATATTTATATTTTAAATACATGGACAAGATAACAACAAAATGTGATTATTTATGTATTTATTTTATTATATATTCAAAAGAAAAATATATTTATTGATATACAACATTATTTTGACCCAAGAGATAAAATTCAAAAATCTACAAAGTGACATTTAATTATTAAAAATATTTCCTGTGTAACAATGAAATTATCAAAAGGCATACTTAAATTTAAGCTTGTACGACATTAAAAGAATAAAAGATTTGCCATATTTAATTTAATTTGGTAACTAAAAAACATAAATCAATTGAAAAAAAAATACATCTCTATGAAAGCAGAAATACGTAACTCAATTTTCATTTATTATAGTGAAATAATATTTAAGTAAAAAAATGTTTCAATCTTTTAAAAGATTAATTAAATAAATTCCCTATGTTAGTCAAATGTTTAAAATTCTTTTACAAAATGAAATTATTTCTTCTTGTAAATATGAAATATTCATTTCATAATAATATATATAACGTATAACATTGCAACACTTTCAAATTTATTATTGAATAATAAAGAATACAGTAGAAATTAAATTTCGTTTCCTCTAAAATACATCATACATATAATGTTTCAGTAACTTTACTGGCTTTAATAAAACTTTATATTCACCCTAAGTACATAATCTTATCTTATGAATATTTCCATAAACATTTCTCTGACAGAAATACTATTCTTGGACGCAAAGAAGTTCCTTTCGAAGGCAAACACACTATTTTTGTACTATAAAGGGGAAGCGTTTTGAAATTCTGGGAATCTTTCTCGTTTGCATTTGAAGCTTTTTTTTTCTTGTTCCCGATTCCCATTTATTTCGAGGAAGATCCTTTTTTTACAAATTCCTAGAATATTATATTAACATATCAAAGCAGTTGCTTTAAAGTTTTGATGTACAACTCTAAAAACGTACTTGAAAGAACTCCTGAAGAAGATTGGAAGAAGTCTTCAGCAGCTTTCTTAATGCAATTGCGATAGTTTTCTTTTCTGTAAGAGACATACGCAACATTGCATTTGCTTTTAAAAGAAGATGTATTCCGTTCGTTGCTGTGATTCGAAATGAGTAAATCAAAAAGTAAAATTTATGTCTCGATTCTTATTTGAATAGAAGGGAAAAAAGGAAAACGTAGTAGTGAATTTTAGGTTCGTTTTTATTGTTCATCGTAGACGGTAATTTCATATGCACTGCATTTTGATGATACATACGCTGAAGTATCTGAAAACTTTCATGTTTTAGTTTTTCTTATAACTTATATCTCTGAATTATGCTTATAACATATTTTTATGTTTTAGTTTTTAACTTATAACATATATCTCTATCTCTCATTTATGTTTTAATTTTATATCTCAAGTATGTTTTATTTGCTGATAATATATATATATCGCAATTATTAGTTTTGCTTATAACATATATCTCAATTATGTTTTAGTTATCTGATAACATATATATCGCAATTATCATTTAGTTTTGCTTATAACATATATCTCAATTATGTTTTAGTTTTGCTGATAACATATATATCGCAATTATCATTTAGTTTTGCTTTTGCTGATAACATATATATCTATCATTTAGTTTTGCTTATAACATATATTTTAGTTTTAGTTTTGCTGATAACATATATATCGCAATTATCATTTAGTTTTGCTTATAACATATATCTCAATTATGTTTTAGTTTTGCTGATAACATATATATCGCAATTATCATTTAGTTTTGCTTATAACATATATCTCAATTATGTTTTAGTTTTTGCTGATAACATATATATCGCAATTATCATTTAGTTTTGCTTATAACATATATCTCAATTATGTTTTAGTTTTGCTGATAACATATATATCGCAATTATCATTTAGTTTATGCTTATAACATATATCTCAATTATGTTTTAGTTTTGCTGATAACATATATTTAGTTTTCGCAATTATCATTTAGTTTTGCTTATAACATATATTTTATGTTTTAGTTTTGCTGATAACATATATATCGCAATTATCATTTAGTTTTTGCTTATAACTTATATATCTCAATTATGTTTTAGTTTTGCTTGTAACTTATATCTCGCTATTATTTTTAGTTTAACTTAGTTCAATTGTTAATCTAAACATTTGTGTAACTTAATGAAGATCACTACTGATTTTTAATGTTTAAATAAATTGCGTGTTTGTTATAGTTTTGTGAATCGATACATATTGCGATTTACACAAAGGCATTTTGATTTTATTCATTTTCCTTTTACATGTGTGTTTCTTGACAATTTCTTTGTTGTTTTTCGGAATCGAAATAGATTCACTGGAAGATATTTCGCAGTAGATTGCCATAAATATAACAAATTCAATTTTATCTAGGGTACACCATGAGAGCAAATCCAGTTTTGCATTTTCTTTTCACCATTACAGGTTTTTAATGAACATCTCTCAAACTCAGTACACATTTCTCCTGTTTATTGATTCCTACGAAAGATAATTCAATTACAAGGATGAATCTCTGACTGTATAAGAAAGCTGGTAATGTGAAAATTAAATTAATTCTTGTAATAATTAAGTTTAATGTATTTTATTTCTACAAACTTATTTAGTTTCTAGAATTAAATTAATGGAAATTAGCTTTTTTTTTTTATGTTTTCATCCATATCTCTTATGATTACTTCCCAGTATAATGATTTTTGCTTCTGTAATTCAATATTTATTATAGGTCAAATCACTTTCGGCCAGTTCGAGATATTTCATACTTTAGTTTTAGTTAATCGTTTTTTATGCATCATCACAAAGATTATCTATACATTTTCATTTATTCTGTAATTAGTAAAGATAAAAATATATTTATGCATGCATATGTCCCTATTTCTTTAAGATGCTGATATAAGAAAGTGAAAGGAATTGTTTTCTGTTATCTAATTATCTGTGCTATGCATAATTTTTTTTTTAATTTGAAGCCTGTCAAAATCTTTTCCAAGAAAATAAATTATGTTCGTTTATTGGAATATTTCGAAATTTCTTTTAACTACGAAAGAGCTTTTAATTTCTTGTAAGCGTTAATAAGGATTCATTGTTTACTGTTTTTCTGTAAATCTTTCCTTGTGTAAATGTGTGTGTAGTCTTCTATAGAAACATGCCAAATATAAATTGTATAAAACAATACATCTTCCAGTTGGCGACATTGTGACCTTGGAGAACAATTTAGCTATTTTTGTCAATACACAATTCTCACGGCGGTCTGAATTTTTGAATCTTATAGAAAAAAACCTGAATAGCATGACATAAGTTTTTGTTTCCCAATTATCTTGAAAGCTTGTTATCATTCAATGTCATAAACAAAAGGTCTTCAAGAGTACAAAAGAACTCAAAATGAACTGCAACTTCATCACAGTATAAATATAAGAAGAAAGACAACTTGAATCCAAAATTTAAAATATATGTACTTATTACTCAAGCATGTATAGGAAAAGCACTTTAGGTAATAATAATATTATAAAAAAAATTAATAAATAAATAAATAAAGGAATTTAATTGTTTTCTAAAAGGTCTATAATCAAAAGCAAATGAAAACTTCATTCATTTCATTATTAAATTCACTATCATTAAATGTAATTTAATAGAAAATATAAAATAATATGAAAATACGTTTTCGATTTATTTATTTATATTTTTATAATAAAGAAATTAAATTAATAATGGGATGGGATTTATTTTTAAATAAAGTAATATTATTTTACTTCTTAAATTGCTTTTATTCCCTTTTATTTATATTTCCTTGCTTTATGTCTATAAATATGTGTGCAGTAATTTTTTCATTAAATGTTTATTGAAAAAAAAAGTTTTAGATTAATTTTATTTAAATTATTACAAACAGATCATAAGTTTTAGTTACAAATAAATGCATAATTAGATGCATAAATTATATTGCAATAAAGGTTTAGGTAAATATTTTAGCGTTACACATAATTAAAGAATATGAATATTCAAATTATTGACTAAAGATATGCAGTTACTCGTATGTTATAAAATCAGAAATAAAAAGTAAAAGAAATAAAAATAATTATTTTTAACTATTTTTATAGAAAGTGTTTAAATGTTGATATGTTCAATGATGTTATATTGATTCATTAATTAAATTCATATCCCTTTCCTGAAATCAAAATCTCTTTCACAGACCATTTAAATGGCTTCGATTTTATTATTATTTCTTCATCATTCATATTTCTTTTGTATTGATAAGAAGTGCATTTAAAAATCCTCTTTAATTTCAACTTTTACTTTTTTTCATTCAATCGCCATTGAATATTTTGACGAAATAATGTCTTTGTTTGTATTTTAGTTTCTGAATTCAAATAGAATTATTTAAATGAAACATTATACATTCTTTTGTTTCAAATGTATCTCAAAGAAATACAATTTGAATATTTTTCTAAGAGTAAATTAAAAAAGATTGAAATATTCAAATGATATTACGATTCTGTGAAACTTTCGTCTGTTTGATGGAACTTTTCCAATACTTTTAATCGATAAATGTATTAAGTATTTTTACAGAGAGTTACATTTAAAAAGTAGGGAGAGAGTTGTTTAACTTCTTTTAAAGAAAAAAACAGCACAAATAGAGTTTAGAGACGTCTGTAATATTATGCAGTCTCTTTTTTCTTTGCATGTCAAAATTGCACTTGAAAATTCTTAGGAAGAACTAGAGTGAGTTTCATATCACCTCAATAGTTGGGAACGGGGAAAATAACTTTTGGTAGGATTATTATAGTAGCTGTCTTATTGCGTATCGTTCAGAGAAATTTCTAAAAATTCAAGTAAAAAGCCTGATTATTAATGTAAGACTTATATGATCTCATTAAATCACTGTGGAATTTCCTCGTTTGTGGAAGCAGTGACTACAACAGACTCAGTGACTGGATACGGACCTTTCACTTTTCCACACTAGGTGCAGATATTATTGAACCTTGAATCGGGCATACATAAAAATATTATTTAAAAGTAAGCCTTCATCGCTTATTTATATTAAGAAATGTTTTATTGTTTGGCTAAGAAGATCTTCGTACATAACTGAAAAGTATGAAAAGAAATTCACAAAGTCAACACCAAGTAGTGTAACTCACGATATGAAACACTTACATACACTGTTATAATAACTATCATGCATCTTCAAAAAAGAATTGTGTAATACGAGACACCAGCGATTTTAGAACAGTGTTGTCTTGTGTCCTAGATGCCCGCGTTTATCATTTGGCCATGGATCTGGGTAAATTGCATCATTAGATTTGTATTTTCACCTCTAAAATGTGGAATATAATTAAAGAACATTTACATTGACAACGAATGTATTTTTATGTAAATGAAATTCTTAATAATAACTGAAAGTCAAATATGGTGATGAATTAATTAACTTTTCATTTAAGTCATTTAACAATGAAGATGAAATGTGTTTTGTTTACACATTTGACTAACAATTGTTTTTTAATTTATGCAAAATTTATTCATTAAATATTTTTTCCGCATTTGAAATCTCTTCATATTTTGAACTATTATTAGCAGTTCTAACACTATTTCAAATAAATTCATAGTAAAAATTAGGTTTAAATTTTTTAAAAGGAATTTAGGTTAAAAAAATACAGTTGCAAATGTATGTTATACCTTGGTGACGCATTCTCCATTTTGTAAATAATGCAACATGTTAGTTACAAATTGTAACTCATAACTCCGATAAGATTTCATTATGTAAGTAACTATCAAGTAATTAAAAATTTGAAATAGCAATTGACTGATGACAATTGATTATGAAATTGAAAATTTGAAATAGCAATTGACTTACATTTTTATTAACCGATAATTTTTCAGCCAAAGATAATTATTATCCATATATTATTAAATTATCTATTTTATTTATACATTGATTTTCAAGCCCCTTAAATGATATGTAACTAATTTTTTGGAGGAAGTAATTTTTTTTTTTATACATCCAATTTTATTTAATTAGTTTTGAAAGAAAGCATTTTTTTTAATTTGATAAAAATAGAATGTCACATACTAATCTTAAATGGAAATTTAAAGCACTGAGTAAAAGGTTTGAAAGCATAAGAACCATTACGAATCTATTTTTATACTTTAGCAATGTCCATTCTTTTTAATTTACTCCTTGTTATTAAAGAGAAAAGCGCCTTAAGTAATGAGCAATTAATTAATTTTTAGCGATCGTTGCATATTTATTGCAATGGGAGGAAAATTAGGAAATATCAATTTTAGAAAAGAGAGTAAAAACATGTATTTTGGAAAAAAATCAATTTTTATCCAGATAAAGAAATACGCTTAATGGATTTTTTTTTTCATCTTTGAGATGCTTAAAGATAACTAATAATTAATTTCCCATTAAAATTATAATCGCAATCGCTCTTTACAAACTAAGGATGTTTTCCTTTAAAACCCTGTGCTATTAATAATAAGATAAAAAAAATTCAATTTTTTTGCAGTTAACTATTACAAAATTTAAAATGATGGTAATATTTTTCTCTTAATATTATTATGTTTAATATATAAAGTTGTTTCAGAATTATATTTTTTTTATCCATATTCTTTTAGTGTATGATATGATGAAAATAAGGGCTCAATTTCAAGAAATAGATTTCATATTTATTTTATAAATGTGATAAATATTATTTTGATAATACTTTTAAACCGGTTTCGATAAAATAATGATTCTTTTTTTATTTTCCTTAGTTTAATAATCAATGATATTTAAAAATTATTGTTTCATAATTTTATATTCACAGGAAAATTTACAGTGAAATAAATTATGAGTGAGGAAATATGCAAATTATGTTTTCTCAAATGCCAGACATTTTGCCTGAGGGCATTATTCCATTAGATATGTAGCATTTCTATATTACCCAGAATGACAAACATTTTTTGATGCCTAATTTGTAATCAACTACTCAAAACTGGACATCTGATGTGTTTTTGTCTTTTCATCCAGCCTGACGGTTCGAATCCTGTCGGTGGCATGGATGTCTGTGTGTGGTTTGGAATCCACGTTAAACTGTAGGTCCCGGTCTAATTAGCCTATAGAGTGCAAAAAATGACTGTAGAATGACAAACCAAATCCAATCCATACTGTCCATTGAAAGGTAATCCAGCCAATCCTTTCAGTTTTGCATCTCTTTTCGGGTTTCGAATGGACAAATGGACCAATGAAATAAAAATGAACTCATCCGATCTTTTTTCATATAAAGTAGATTACTAAACATTTAAAATTGAATAATCTTAAAAATTAATTCAAACATCACTGTTTATTAAACAAAAAGGCTCACAATTATTTAATCCAGCATCTCAAAACTGTACAATAAAGTTCAGTGATACCTCGCTATATATTGTTACGCTATCCTTTACTATACACGTTTACGCTTAAATTCCTGAAGTCCTTGGACATATACAAAACGAAGTTACCGTATAAAAAATAAAGTAAATGATTAATCCTTTTTCATAAAAAAAATTTTTTTTTTTTTTTTTTTTTTTTTTTTGTTTTATAAGTTTGAATTTATAGGGTTGAATAAAATAATTTTAAAGTGGCTTCATTCTTAAAATACATGATTAGTTAGATGAAATACATAAATGAAAGTTTACCAAATTTATTATTTTTTGTCTCTGTTTTCCACTAGGACATGACTGAGAATCATCATATTTGACATTCACTAAAAATGTGTCCTAAGAAGTTTGCTTCTGTCTTCTCCTTATGATGTTTCGGAAACCGGAAGTTTTCTTACCATTCTAAACAATGCTATTACTCTTTGTTTGGGATTTCTTGGAGCTGTACCTGGTGACACTTTCGTTAGACCCATATATCAAATTGACTTATTCAAAGATGGATTTATAATGAGATACCACTGTATGTTAAAACGCTTTATTAATTCAAATGCAACATTTATTATTTATTATCCTATTTTCATCTCAGTGTGAAAAAAAAATTGCATTTAATCATATATGATAAAAGATTTACTTTTATATGATTCATTTTATTCGTGTTGATTTTATATCTGATGTTACACTCATGATTGAGTTGCTTAAAGTACACTCATATCCATAAATTAAGGATAATGAAGTTCAGACAAAGAAAGAGACAGAAGCAAAACAAATTTGACTTATTTATAAAGTCTATTTATTAAACAAAAGGTAAAGAGCAAAAAAGATGCTATATGTTTGACATAATTAATAAAAATTGCAATTTTTACTCCCTGGGGCAAATTTTAAAAAAAGAACCTATTTACAAAAAACAGTATAACATGGTTAGTATGATGGTTAATATGGAGTATGTCTCCCGGACGATGCAAACAGGCCTTACAACGCCTAGGCATGCTGAGTATCAAATTATCAATCTGATCTTGGGGAATATTACACTACCCACACATGCTCTCCGAAGTTGTTGACAGGTCATTCGGGTTGTAACTCGTCGGCGGCACATGCTCTATTGATTCAAGTCCGGTGAGTATGCTGGCCAATCCATACGGGTGATATCCTCCAATTGAAGGCATTCGTCTACAATGTTTGCACGGTGAGGACGGGCGTTGTCATCCATAAACCGAAATTCAGCACCCATGGCGCCCGAAGCAAACGTACATGTTGTTCAAGAATGACATCCCGATAGATGTGGCCTGTCATCGTTACACTCTCAACATGCAGGTCAGTTCTGGAACCAAGAATAATTCCTCCCCAAACGAGCCAACCCGCACCACCGTAACAGTGTCGTTCAATGGTGTTCTCTTGGTGGTAACGGGTACCTGGCACTCTCCATATGAAAGTCCGGCGAGAATCAGACTGCAAAATAAACCTGGACTCGTCGGAAAACATCACACAAGACCACTGTTGCGGTGTCCACAATGCATGCTCTCTACTCCAGGTTAATCGCAGGCGACAGTGAGTTGCGGTAAGTGGAACACATCTGACAGGCCTACGAGCATATAGACCAATGTGCCCTAAGCGTCTGTGCACGGTCTGCCTTGAAACTGTCGTACCGGTAGCTGAAGAGAGCTGACGAGACAAGTCTGATGCTGTGCTCCGTCTGTTTCTGTTGGCAGTAACTGCTAAATACCGGTCCTCATTCGGCGTTGTAACTCGGGGGCGACCTGTGCTGTAACATCTACTCACATTACCATCATCTTGGAATAGTTGCCAAAGTCTGGAGATGACACTCTGGGCGATTCCAAGTTCTCGGATACTTCCAGCTGGGTACTTCCACATTCCAGTCGTCCGATAATTCTACCACGTAAAAATCATCCAAATGCTTCCTTTGTGCCATAACTATGCGGTTATTGCACGGAAAGGCTTTTAAAGCGCTTGTGAACAATTTTACCTCTTTGCCACCATTCCTTATATACCCCTCTCTTACACTCGTCATTGTGACGTACTATCCGCGCCATCTGGTGGTTTCCTGTAATTTGTATATTTTCTTCAAGATGTGTGTGATAATTCTACAGGTGAAATTGTTATTTTAGAGTTCAATTTCTGTTTGATTCTGAATTATCCTTAATTTATGGACATGAGTGTATTAGAGATAACGAGTGAGAAAATCTTTTAATCTTTTAATTATTAATCTTTAAAAAATGTGATATTTAATCGATAGTAAATTAATTTAATTTAATCAATTGATGAATTGCATGAGTAATAATTTTTCAAAGTTAAACTAAATAATTGGTAGGCACTAAAAAAATGATTTTAATTTTGAAAACCCCAGTTTTGCTCACCGTACTTAACTAATTAATTAAAATCATATAAAATTTAATTTTTATATTTGTAGTCCTTTTAACTTCATCGCATATCTGTTAAAAGTTTTCACGTTTGAATGAACTCATGAAGTAATTATATCACATTAAATTGAAAAACACGTTGAAAGCTTTTTCGTTCGGATAATTTGCCATCTCTTCTATATTTATCCTCTTTTTAATTTTTGATGATTTATAAATCCTATCCTAAACAAAGCTTATACTTGAGATAAATTAATTAGTCTTTTGTTCTTAGTTATTTAATTCAATTTATAAGTCAATCTTAATGGTAGGTATATTATTTTCTATTTAAATGAAAGTATTTTTATTTCTTACTTGAATAACCAGTATATTTCAAATAATTTAAATAAATATCGCTTATTATAGCGTTAATTAATTTAACTACACTTTTAATTTAATAATAAATCATTTTATTTGTTCCTCTAATTAAAATGCAAAGAATTCTTATAAAATAATCATAAATAAAGAGGATAGCCGTGTTAAAGATCTCATAGTAAGAGTAAAAGTTAAAAATATTTATTTTCAAATAAATAATTAAAATTTTTAAGTTGCCAAAAAATTAAAACTGGCAGGTTTAAAAATATTTTATTATTACAAATACATGCATAATTATTAATAATGAGCAATCAGGTAGTTTTAAAGAGTTATGAATCGCTAAATTCAATTTTAATTGTAATATCTGAAATTAAATTTCTTGAAACACAAAAACATTTTTTGAATTCTTAAAAAATTATAATTGTATAGAGAAAATTAAGTAAATATTTTTCATATATTAACTATAAAATAGCCTGTGTAAACTCTGCAATCTACAGTAAATATTTTTAAATTATTTAGAAGGCTGGGAACTGTGTTTCATTAGAATTACTTTTATTAAATTAATTTTATTTAGTATTATATAAAATTGTTTACTGGAACCAGTAAATATAATGGAGGAATGTTGTTGCTAACATTAAAAATTTACAAATTCGTTTTTTGATACTGAAAGCTAATGAATAGAGAGAGAGAGAAATCCAAAATTGCTCCACATTGCTTTAAAACATGATTATTTCATATTTGAATACAAACCCCATTTAATTTATTTTCTATTTTGATTTGAATTTATTTATGTTTCTGGTATTTGCATTTCTCAAAGACATTTTTCAACGTGAAGTTTTTGTAATATCTGCAATTGTTGAAAAATTTATGTATGCTGTTTGAGAAGTTTGTTAAAAATAATCTAACTATCTGCAGTCTACATTAAATTAGCATATCTTAAATCAGTAGTCGAATTTCACCTTCGAGTTAGCGTACTTGGAAAAATAACTTATTTTGTCCGATATTGTTGGAATTCAATGAAGTTCTTACATTAAGTTTGAAGACAGTTTGATGTTATAATAAAGAATTTTTCAAAAGCAAAGCATTATTTTCTGAAATTTACTATTTTTTGTCTGAAATTGGAAAGTTCACCTACTGAAGGATTATTTAAGGAATAAAGAATATTTGATTAAGTTTATATCTCTCATTTTAGCAGTCCATTTTCGTTATCGAGTTAGAAAATTTCGATCTGAATTTGTTATTTTGTGAGCATTTGATGGGTCTCAATGATGTTTATTCATAAATTTAAAACCTATTTTGAATAAATATTTTTCAACAAACAAACTTTGTACTCTGAAAAGTTATTATTTTGTGGACTAAATTTAAAATCTGCCTCCAATATGGAATAGAATAAGAAAAAGCATATCTGATCAAGTTGAAACATTTTAATTACGTTTAGAAAAGTGAAATAATTTTATTTCCATAATATATTTTTCCAATAGCGTTCAGTAGATAGATTTTTGAAATGTCTGAATTAATTGAGCAAAGAACTTGCATTTAATTTTGTTTGCGGAAACGTATAAAGAATGTTGCAGAATATTCGGTGAGCATTCCTATATCGGAAAGAAATGTTTAGAAGTAGTATAATAAGCTCTAAGAAGGCAGCGAACGCGTGGAAGAGGAAGAGCCCTCTGCTCGACCATCAATCTCAACCGACGAAGATCACGTCCAAAATTAAAAATTTGGTGCTTGGAAACCATCGATATACAATTAGAGACCTTTCTGATGATGTTAGAATTTCAAAAGGATTGGCCAATTCCATTTTAAAAGATGTTTTGGGCCTCAAACGAGTCAAATCTCGTTTGGTACCGAAAATACTGAATGCGCCAGCTCACTCTGCATTGATTCTTCTGCATTGACGTTTTCGCCAAAAATGAAACCCACATCATTCCACAATCACCGTATACACACCGTGCTAGTCCCTAAACTCGAAAGACCGCTCGGGAGAAACGTTTAGTTTCTAATCTCTCATAACGAGAGAAAATATAATTTGCGAATCCCGTCCAATTAGCTAGCCTCATCCGGAAAGGAAATATATTTGGCTCACTGTTGGCGTTTCCGAGTTTTGGGTTTGTTTTTAGAAGAGTAATTCCTCTAATCCGTAAATGTCTGTCTTTAAACGTGTTAAAAATTGTATATCTCTAATTAGTTATTTATGTGTGGTGTTTGTGCGTTTGTAAATAAAGCTCGGAGTTCTCCTGCCTGTGCCTCAAATATCTGCATCCTCTTACAAACGGGTTCCCCTACCTGCACATTAAAATTATAATAATGATGGTTAAAAAGGTTTTTTAATTAAATTTTAAAATTTTATCTACAAGTAAATGTAATACTACAAGTAAAAATAAACCATTTTTGTTTTACATAGCCCATATTTTACTACGTATAAAATTTTGCATTCTATATGATATTTGTAAAGCATAGTAGATAATATATTTTAAAAATTTAAAAGAACAAATAAAGAAGGATTTTAATTTCGCACCGAAATATATTACCTTTGAAATATATAGCATTAGTTATTAACTGAGTAAAATAACAAAGACTGATGCCTTTTTGAAACATTAAAAATAAAGCAATTTTATTTGAACTAATGGTTGGGAGTTTTAATTACTTTCACGCAAACCCAAACATGAATCAAACCAATTCGGAAACACTTTTACAATTTTATTACACTAAGAAAACGTTAAAATGTTTGTGTAAATAATTTAAAAATATAATTCCTTTCAATTTTGCATGTTATTCGCGTTCTTGTTTGAAATCTCTTGATGGAGAATAAAATATGTGTTCCTTTTAAATTCAAAGCTTACTAGAAGACCATTTTTCATATGTTTAAACCTCTAGGTAAAAGTTATTCAATTTGAATTAAACACATCTTTTGCTTCGGCATAGAACACGAATCTTTTATAATCATTTGCATTGTTTATTTGCGTAAAATTTGAATTAATGTTGCGCTTATAAATAAACACAGATTAAATTTATATTAAACAATTATTTGTTTCAAATTAATTAAATTTAAAAAAAAAAAGGATTATAAATGGATAAAAGTAAATGTTACTTAAATTATGAAACGCTGAATTTTATAAATAGTTCCGAAAATACATAGAATTTAATAATATTTACTGCTAACATTCCATTATTAATGCATTTATAATTGAATATTTTAGTTTGGAAAAGTTTTCAAATTATAAAACGAAATAATAATAATAATAAACAGGATATAAATCTAACCTAGTAAGTATTTGATTTTGGATTATGATTAAAAACAAAAATAATTAATTATATTTAATTTCAATATACAATGACTTGTAAATTGTGTAAAGATTCTTGAAAAATATTTGGATCAAACGATAAAAATGATAGTAATTACAATTTATAATTTAATTATAAAAATTATAGCAATGGAATATACAGTTTTGGAATAGTAATCTATTATATGTTATAACCATGTAATCAATATCCTGTATTCATCATTATGTTAAAAATGAATGTAGTTAACTATTATTTATTTATTCTTTTTGAAGTGAAATTAATTTGATTGATTTTTTTTGATATTTCGGGTATTTATTAAAAGTCAATTTCATTTTGATTTATTTAATACTTAATTTAAGATGCATGATATTCAATCTTCAAAGCAGTTCATTTATGCTGTTTGATTGACAAATATTTTTACCGCAAATTATTAAGTAATTAATTTGTTTATGGTGTATTTCCTAGACTGAAAGTTTGGAGAAAAAACATGTTTTATTATTAAAAATTATACTTACAAGATTTATTGAATCACAACAAATCCAAACAACTTTTCTTATATTTTTTTGTCTGGGCACAATACATATGATTTGGTTTGGCTTGAATCTGAAATAAGCGAATTTAGATTCATATGGTTATTAATATTGAAAAATCCTCAATTCCAATAAAACGTTTTCAGCAAACAACCTATTCAATTTTAAATACAGTATAGTTTCGATAGTGTTAAAACCGACATAGAAATGATACCGTTAGTCTACGTATACTCGTAGGATGGCCAAATAATTTAACATTAATATAAAAACAATTAATAAAAATACGAAAATGAATACTGAAACAAACAACTATTTTCCTTTACTTTTAATAAATACTAATATATACAATTACAATCAAATTTAGGATCTTTACATTGGCACTTGAAACAGACTAAATAAAAATGTTTATAGAGAAGCAATCATAATATTACGCATACCTCAAATGAAATATTCCCATGAGTGGGTAGGCAGTGATTTACCAGTAGCCTCAAAACCTTTTAACAAAAAGAGAATGCTCCGCTCAAATTCAAAGATGGACATAGATATCTGTTATAAATTATCCCAGTAGCCATTCTCGCAGAAAAATTGTGTACCAGGCTCACGCACTGTCGCAGATCGTTCGCTCTGCTTTCAACGGGTCTTCCTTTTTGCCCGCAAAAACTCCAAAAAAGGGTCCCACCAAAACCGACCGGTTCTTTTGGACCTGACCGTGTGACCGGGAGGGGTTATCTACCATTCCTGGATTCATATAAAAAATAAAGGAAATACCCCTTACCCCCACACACAACAGGATAATTACCAGTCACAACAGATAGAATAGAGATATTTCCATTTTGAAAAACTACTAAAAGAAAAGAGATCTGTTAAGTTTAGAACGGTGTATTCTTTTTCTGTAAGAATCTCCGAACGACATATGTTCTTTGTGTCAATATATATCTCTTTTTTGCTTAGAGAATATATTTCTTTACTTCTTTTGAAGCTCATTTCGATATGATTTGACGCTTATCTGCCATCAATGTTCTTTCACTTTTTGTATTTCAGTCTTCTCTCAGAGCGAGGATTTTAAACCAAGGCGCATTTTCTTAGTAAGACAGTTCAGTCCTTTGAAGTATTTTCCGTTTCATTCTCTTCTCAATGCTAAATTGGCTGAAAGTAGACATTTATGCGACCTCTCTGGAGATCTGGGTTTTGAAAATAAGTTTCCTTTTGAATTGTATTTTGAATTTAACAGTGATTTAATTTTTATTTATTTATTTATATATATTTTGCAGAAAGGTGTTTTTATATATTCACGATTTCGCACAGCTACAAGACAGTAAAATTACTATCAGATGCTTGTAAAAAAATGTATTCCTAGAAATGTATTAATGTATTGCATCATAATATAGAAAATAGAAATAAATAAACAAAAAGGATATATATTTTTACATGTTTTTAAATATTGTATCATGATCAATAAAAATAATAATAAATAAATAAATAATAAGGATACTAACTTAACGGAGGAACTGAAATATTGTGCCATTATTAATAAAAATAATAATAAATAAATAAAATTAACTCATATTTAAAGATCAGACAAATTTATGAAATCAAATAAAAAAAGTAAAACAATAATAAGTTTTAAAGAAAACTTTTAAATTTGGTATTAATTACATCAAATGTTTTTTTTTAATTAACAGGTTTAAAATTTAAAAAATTTTAATTTAGAAAAATTAAAATTTTATTCCTAAGTAACAAGAACATGCAAACATTAATGCCGCCATATAAGAATTATCAAATTCTTCAATTTTAATTTTTAAAATTTCTTTTAAAAGATTCGATCTAATGAAGTCAAACACATTAAATACTCACGTCTTTTTCAATATTTTATAAAATTAATATTTTATGAATATATATTAACAGAATCATGAAAAAAATAAAGTCTTTGAATAAATGCGTTTATAGATTGAAGATGTGATTATTGCATTTTAATATACGTAAGCAAGTGTGCTTATAATACCTGGTTTTATCACAATATTCTTGTATACAATAAATTATAAAGTTATTTTTCATATATCATATTTCAAATAAAACGAACAATGAAAAAATACCCATTTTGCAACATATATATAGAAAATTATGTGAATTTTTATGTAGTGTATTTATACAAAAGTAAAATATTTTTATCGAATACATGATTATGAGTGAGATATAAGCCAACTGTTTATAAATTGTCATTCAAATATTAAAAAATTGTTTCCTGTAGATCATTGGAATTCATCACTGTAAAAATGTACTTAAATTTAAACTTGTTCAACATTAATAAAGAAACATAATTCGCACTTTTTATTAAATTTCCTAAATCACTTTGTAATTGAATGAATCTCCATGGGAGCAGAAATATATAAATCCATTTTTGTTTATTATAGATAAACAATTTTTAAGAAATAAAGTAAGTCTTTTAAATCAATTCTCTTTAATAATCAGTTGTATAAAATTTCTCTACAAAATGAAATTATTTCTTCTTGTCAATATGAAATACTTATTTCTTGACAATATAAATAATGTAGAGCATTGCAATACTTTCAAATGGATTGTGCAATAATAAAAGAATGCAGTAGAAATAAAATTTGTTTCTAAAAATACATCATATATATAATGTTTCAGTAGCTTTACTGACTTTAATAAAACTTTATACAATATCTAAGTTCTTAATCTTACCTTATGACTATTTCCACAAACATTTCTCTGACAGAAATCCTATTCTTGGAGGCAAAGAAGTTCCTTTCGAAGGCAAACACACTATTTTTGTCCTATAAAGGGAAGCGTTTCGAAATTCTGGGAATCTTCCTCGTTTGCATTTGAAGTCTTTTTTCCTTGTTCCCGATTCCCATTTATTTCAAAGAAGATCCCTTTCTTCAAATTCTAAGAATATTATATTAACATATGAAAGCAGTTGCTTTTAAAATTTTGATGTAGAACTCTAAAATGTACTTGAAAGAACTCCCGGAGAAGATCGAAAGAAGTCTTCTGCAGCTTTCTTAATGCAATTGCGATAGTTTCCGTTTCAGTAGGAGACATGCACAACGTTGCATTTGCTTTTAAAAGAAGACATATTCAGTACGTTGCTGTGATTCAGAATGGGTATATCAAAAGTAAAATTTGTGTCCCGATTCAAATCGAAATATCAAAACCGTCCTGTTAGATAGTTGCTGTTAGTTACGTTGCTGTGATTCAGAATGAGTACACCAAAAGTAAAATTTGTGTCCCGATTCAAATTGATATATCAAAACCGTCCTTTAGATAGTTGCTGTTACATACGTTGCTGAGATTCAGAATGAGTACATCAAAAAGTAAAATTTTGTCCCGATTCAAATCGAAATATCAAAACCGTCCTGTTAGATAGTGCACGTGCTTGTAACTTATATCTCGCAATTGTGTTTTAGTTTTGCTTATTACTTAGATCATGTTTAGGTTTTTTCTTATTACTTAGATCTCGGAATTATGTTTAGGTTTTTTTTATTTTAGATTTCGGAATTATGTTTAGGAATTTTTCTCGGAATTATGTTTGGGTTTTTTTTCTTATTACTTAGATCTCGGAATTATGTTTAGGTTTTTTTATTTATTTCAATTATGTTTATGTTTTTTCTTTTATCTCGAATTATGTTTATGTTTTTCTTAACTTAGATCTCGGAATTATGTTTAGGTTTTATTTATTTTCAAATCTCGGAATTATGTTTAGGTTTTTTCTTATTACTTAGATCTCGGAATTATGTTTAGGTTTTATTTATTTCAAATGTGAATTTTTACATATGTGTAACTTAATGAAGATAGTTACTGATTTTCAATGTTTTAAATAAATTTGGGGTTTGCTATAGTTTGTGAATCGATACATTTTCCGATTTGCACAAACGCTTTCAGATTGCATTTTTTTTCTTTTTACATGAGTGTTGCCGGAATATCTCTTTTTTATTTTCGAATCCAAGCACTTTCACGGGAAGATATTTGACAGTGGATTTGGCATAAATATAAGAAATTCAATTTTATTTAGGTGCATAACGAGAGCGAATCCAGTGGTGTATGGGCATCTCCCAACTAGTACTCTCACTTCTGTTTATCGCTTCCAACGAAAGGTAATTCAATTCCATGTATGAATCTCTCATTGTACAAGAAAGCTGATAATGGGAAAATTGAATTAATTCATGTAATAATTAAGGTTAATACATTGTATTTTCTATAAAACATTTTTAGTTTCTAGAATAAGGTTAATGAAAATTAGTTTCTATTTTTGTGTTTCCCTTAATATTTCGTATGATGCTTTCCCACTACAGTGATTTGTGTTTGTAATTTATCATTTATTACAGTTCAAATCATTTTGGCCAGTTTCAGATATTTTAATTTTTTTACCTAGTTTTAGTTCATCCTTTTTTATGCTTCATTTCAAAGTTATTTCAATTTAGTCTTTATACTACTTTAGTCTTCATTTTTCAATTTTTAAATTTTTTGACATTTAGTTCAGTTCTTGTATGAATTTTCCCCCATTGTTCACGACCTCCAAAAGTGAAATATACACAAAATTTTCCAGCCTTCATGTCCTTTCCTATGTATTTGTATAGGGGCAACTTCCACAGTGATGTGGTGTTGTAGTAGTAGTAGTAGTCTTTACTTTTTTAATAACGATAAAATATATTCATGTATGCATTTGAAGTTATAGAGATTATTAAGAAAGCGAAGGGAGTTATTTTATTGTTTAAATGTCTGTACAATGTATAATTTAAAGTTGCTCAACAAAAGAAGTACTATTTACTATTTTTTATTACATTTCGTAAATAAAATACTTAAACCATTTTGAAAATGAATAAATCTCTTTGAAAATAAATACGTAAATCAATTTTCGCTTATTACAGCGAAATAATATTTAAGTAAAAAAATATTTTAGGCTTTTAAAAAATCATATAAATCAATTCCATTTGATAGTTTTAAAAAATGCATCATGCATATGATGTTTTAGTAACCTTACTGACTTCAATAAAACTGTATATACACCCTAAGTACTTAATATTACTTTTTACAAATGTTTCCATAAACATTTCTCTGACAGAAAACCTATTCTTGGGGGCAAAGAAGTTCCTTTTGGAAGCAAACACAGTATTTTGTATTATAAATGGAAGCGTTTCGAAATTCTGGGAATCTTTCTCGTTTACATTTGAAGCCATTTTTTCTTGTTCCCGATTCCCATTTATTTTGAGAAAGATCCCTTTCTTCCAAATTCTTAGAATATTATATTAACATATCAAAGCAGTTGCTTTAATTTTTTGATGCACAACTCTAAAAACGTACTTGAAAGAAGAAGATTGAAGGAAGTCGTCAGCAGCTTTCTTAATGCAATTGCGATGGTTTCCTTTTCTGTAGAAGACATACGCAGCATTGCATTTGCTTTTGAAAGAAGACATATTCAGTTCGTTGCTGCAATTCAGAGTGAGTATATCAAGAAGTAAAATTTAAGTCTCGATTCTTATTTGAATATGGGGGGAAAAAAGCGCAAAATAAACAGTGAATTTTACATTCGTCTTTACTGTTCATCGTAGACGGTAATTTCATATGCACTTTATTTTGATGATTCTTATGCTGAAGCATCAAAAACCGTCATGTTAGATAGATGCACATAGATCCTCCACTGAGTTCACGAATGCATGGCTTACAAGCTCACAGGTTGGCATATTACTGTCAGAGGTTAAAATTTCATAATTTAAACAAATTATTGAGCATTGAGCATTAATTTGTGAATACTAATGATGAATTTTCTAATATTTAAATATTTACTTTTAAATAAGCTAAAGGATAATCATGTTACATTCCTTATACTTAAAAGTTTTCGTTAGTAACTTTAAAAAATACATATCATATAATTAATTTAATCAAATCTGATGTATGATATGGTGTATCACTAAGGAAACCACTAGATATTGCCAATGCATTTTTTTTTTTGCAAACACAACAAATGGAAGAGGTACTTCCAAATTACCAATGTAACAAGAAGAAACATCTTAGAAATAAGCACATGAAAGTGATGCACATGATCACATAATATCATGCTTAAATTATTTCATGTTACGTCTGATGATTGTCATGCATCTTTTTAATTGAATGTTTTTTATGCTATAGACGTCTGATAGTTTTTCATCTTAATGCCTGTCTGATGAATATACTTCATAATAACTAAATTTGATGAATATCATTCTTTTCCAGATTCAAATAAATATAACATTATCATTAAAAGTATAAACTACATTTTACATAGCAAATAAAAATTTCAATTATTATTTTACATTTGGATAAATGATTTTTTCAAACGACTTTATACATCTAGATCGCTTTCGAAATTTTCTAGACTGTTTAAGAAATATAGTATTTTAAAAGAAATTATATTTCTGAAAATAAAAATTTGTTGAATTCCTACATTTAATTATTGAAGGTCATGAAATGAAATGAAATTTAAGAAGTCTTTTGCAAAATTTTTTTTTTGGATAATTTGAAAAAAATCTTCGCAATTTGTTTTTTTTTTTTTGGTTTCGTTTGTAGTTATAATTGACAAATGCAGTAAAAAAAAAGGCTTTCAAAAAAACAATGAAATATTTTTTAGAGCAAAAAAAAAAAAAAATGACTTTTAATTGCTTGAAAAAATAAGGACTGTATTAAATGTGTTTCGATTGAGTATTCATATCTGCGTTAAGAAAACTTTTGGAGATTTTTGCATCTAACCTATATGTGATCATGATAGATATTCTCTAGATAATAAACAGGCGACGGTGCTATTAGACAAATCATTTTAATGGATACAATAAAAACAATTTAGATAAAACTCTGGAGTATAACTTGCAAAAATCTGTTTATTAATTAATTATTTTTTCAATCTTTCTCAGACTTTCTTTTTTTACGAATTATTTCAAAGCTAAATACACTGGTATAAGCTGAAATAAAGTGATGCTTTAAATAGTTTTATAAACAGTATATATAAATATGGTTCAACATCATCCATATATATATATATATACATACTTGATGATGTTAAACCATATATACATATGTATATAAAAATATTGCTTTATAGAATACAAAACAATGCAAAATAAAAGCCATTAATGCGCTGTAAAGCTACAAAAAAATATAAATATAATTAAATTTAAGGATACATACATCTAACCTATTACTTGCAAAAGGAGGAAGAATATCATGGTTCCAGCGTTATTAAGAGTAAGTAATTTTGAAAGCCAAGTATTAAAATGAAAAGCCAAGATATATATATATATATATATATATAAACATTTGATATGAGAACCAATAACATCAGAGGAGTTTCTAAATGAAATCATTCTTAGGTTTGGACGACTTCAACGTCGTAATTTCAGTGACTAGCTACAATTTAGGAATATATTACTAAATAGCAAAAATAATAAAAATCATAAATATATACATATCTACCGGGCATGAACAATGAATTAACAATTATGTACTTGAAATTAACAATGTACGTTAAATTTGAACCTCGTAAAGATAAACGGAAAATAATACAAACAGATCATTATATTGAAACCCTTTTATACTTAATAACAAGAAACTAAACATTAATAATTTATCTTACCATATTTCTAAAATATTGTTACTGTGTATTGTTATTTTAATAAAAGTACTTTTAGTATACTTTATTAATAAAGTATCATACTTTAGTATACATTATTACACTGTTTATCAAGTGCTGTACATTATTCTAATTGAAAAATTATTTTTAAATAGTCTTTTATATTGTGCTTAATTTATAATTTGATATCTGAAAAATATTTATAGAAGAAAGGAAGAAAAGGATATAAAATATCCCTTTATATGGAAATAAACATAAAATTTGAGACATGCTTTTGCAATTTCTAAAATGAGCATATATATATATATATATATACACTCATGTCCATAAATTAAGGATAATGAAGTTCAGGCAAAGAAAGAGACAGAAGCAAAACAAATTTGACTTATTTGTAAAGTCTATTTAATAAACAAAAGGTAAAGAGCAAAAAAGATGCTATATGGCTGACATAATTAATAAAAATTGCGATTTTTACTCCCTGGATCAAATTTGAAAAAGAACCTATTTACAAAAACAGTATAACATGGTTAGTATGATGGTTAATATGGAGTATGTCTCCCGGACGATGCAATACAGGCCTTACAACGCCTAGGCATGCTGAGTATCAAATTATCAATCTGATCTTGGGAAATATTGCAGCACTCCTCAAGCAATGCCATCCGGTTGACAGGTGGGAGGGGTTGACGGACTGCAATTCGTCGGCCACACATGGTCTATTGGATTCAAGTCCGGTGAGTTTGCTGGCCAATCCATACGGGTGATATCCTCCAATTGAAGGCATTCGTCTACAATGTTTGCGCGGTGAGGACGGGCGTTGCCATCCATAAACAGAAATTCAGCACCAAGGCGCCCCGAAACAAACGTACATGTTGTTCCAGAATGACATCCCGATAGATGTGGCCTGTCATCGTTACACTTTGAACATGCAGGTCAGTTCTGGAACCAAGAATAACCCTCCCCCAAACGAGCCATCCTGCACCACCGTAACGGTGTTGTTCAATGGTGTTCTCTTGGTGGTAACGGGTACCTGGCGCTCTCCATATGAAAGTCTGGCGAGAATCAAACTGCAAACTAAACCTGGACTCGTCGGAAAACATCACACCAGACCACTGTTGCTGTGTCCACAATGCATGCTCTCTATTCCAGGTTAATCGCAGGCGACAGTGAGTTGCGGTAAGTGGAGAAGATCTGACAGGCCTACAAGCATATAGACCAATGTGCCCCTAAGCGTCTGTAGACGGTCTGCCTTGAAACTGTCGTACCCTGACGAGACACGTCTGATGCTGTGCTCCGTCTGTTTCTTTTTGCAGTAACTGCTAAATGCCGGTCCTCATTCGGCGTTGTAACTCGGCAGGCGACCTGTGCTGTAACATCTACTCACATTACCATCATCTTGGAATCGTTGCCAAAGCCTGGAGATGACACTCTGGGCGATTCCAAGTTCCTCGGATACTTTCCAGCTGGGTACGTCCACATTCCAGTCGTCCGATAATTCTACCACATGAAAAATCATCCAAATGCTTCCTTTGTGCCATAACTATGCGGTTATTGCACAGAAAGGCTTTAAAGCGCCTGTGTACAATTTTACTTCTTTGCCACCATTCCTTATATACCCCTCTCTCACACTCTCGTCATTGTGACGTACTATCCGCGCCGTCTAGTGGTTTCCTGTAATTTGCATATTCTTCTTCAATATGTGTGTGATAATTCTACAGGTGAAATTTTTATTTTAGAGTTCAATTTCTGTGTGATTCTGAATTATCCTTAATTTATGGACATGAGTGTATATCGTCTTCTTCTTTTATATTATTCAATCACAATTTATGTGTCTGAATATGAAACATGAAATTAAGCTCGATTGAGAGGATATTCTAACTCTTTTTTTATTCCATCCCCCATTACCGTATATTAATATTCCTTTTATCTTAAGAAGAGATGGGAGGGTGCCAAAATTATTTTTCCGGAGAATCATCAACCCTTCCGGTCACCACGATTGAATTATCAAATAATTTTTGATAGATGGTAAATCAAACAATAAGCGAGATAACTTCACTCGATGGTCACATTATTCTATTTCTTTGCGGAAAAGTTATAATTTTTTTCATCATTTTAAATTAAGTCCAATTAGGAACTATTCTTTATAAATTTTTTTTATTTATATGCATTAGTTTAAATGTCTAAAAAAAGTAATGGTTACATTACGGAATAAATATATCGAAGAAAGTAGAATAAGAATGATTTATGGATTGGTAATGGTTTATGTTTTTTGTTTAATTTTCTTAAATTATTTTGTAAACAAACTGTTATACGTTCTATAGTTATTTCTTATTTTGTATGGTATTTATGTTCTTTTCAATTAGCGAGTACATTGACATGAAGAATGGAACATATGTAGCACATTTATATATTGGAAATATGCAATAATATTGCAATAACTATCTCCCAAAATTTGGATGAAAAAAGCTATCTAAAAACTAAAAAGGGGTTCCTTCTATTCATTTCCAGCTTGACAAAACGGTTTTCAGCAGATTTATTGTGACATTTTGAAATAGTTAAAGAACTTTAAGTTCAACATAGGTTGATTTTGAGTTTAGCTTGTCGAGTTCAGAAATACGATATGCTGCTTTATGTGATTCGTTGGTTTGCTTCTTGCAGTCTTATGAGTGCCACTAACAACCTTCAGATGATGGAATGATGGAAGGTTATTCCCTTCCAGATTAATTGTAGGGGTAACGGTCTCGGATTTGTGTTTCGTATGTGAAAAAGCCATTTTGACTATCATTGCGAGACATAAATACACTTTGTCACAAAGGTCTTCCAGTCTCTTCACTTTTTGATGGAAGTTATAATGATGGGCACTGACAGTGTATTCTAGACTAAACACTTATGCATGCTAAATACACATATTACAAATCTAGTACGAATTGGTCAACTCTTTTTAACAGACATTAATTGCTTGGTAGAGTTTCATAGAATGACTTAGGGAAATATTGATAAAATATTCCTTTTGCAATTATTGTCTGTTTCATTAAAAAAACAAAATTATCTTATTTAATAAAATAATATGTTAAGTAAAGGATATTACAAACATTTGCAAGCATATTTGATGTAGATTTGCAATGAAACGGTTTTTACTATAGTTTATAATTTAAATTAAATGGATGCATTTATATCTATTACAAATGCAGGAATAATAAGGGAATAATTCCTTATGATAAGCTTTATTTATCTGCGTTACTCACAATAAAAAGTAATGATTTCGTCATGGAATAAATATAACGAAGAAAGTCGAATAAGATTAATTTATGAAATTGAAATGTTTTCTCTTTATTTCTTTCTAAAAATTTGTAAACAAACTGTCTTACTTTTAAAGTTATTTCTTATTTAATATAATATTTTTTTTTTTTCAATTAACGAGTAAATTGACATGAGAACGGAACATAGGTAGCACATTTAGCATGAATCAGTATATTAGTATTATCCAACTCAAATTTGGAGGGAAACAAACCTTCTTCACTTTCACTTCTTCATTCCCAGCTTGGTAAAACATTTTTGGCAGATTTATTGTGACCATTTTGGTATAGACACTGAACATTCATTTTTGCATAGCCAGACAAGACCACGAATTCATCTCCTGTAGTTCTTAAACGCAATAAGCTGTTTTTTGTGATTCGTAGAGGGACTTGATGCAGTCTTATATGTGCCATGAACAGCCTTCAGAAGGACTATGAAGAAAGGACACTGCTTCCCAGAAGAATTGTGGGGTAACACTCGCATTTGTGTTTCATATGGGATAAAAATCATCTTGATTATCATTGCGAGACATAAGTATACTTTGTCAAACACGACTTCGAGTGTCTTTACTTTTGATGGAAGTTATAGCAATGGACACCGTCAGTATATTCTAACCTAATCCCTTCTGCATTTTAATTAAAAGAAATAATTAACTTTGCTACAATTTGATATACATTATACATAGTCCTGTATAAATTTTAAATATAAATGTTTGCTGTACATTTTTTTCGCTGTGTCTATTTACGAAATTTTATGTTTTTATGGAAAAAATCAGAATTAATTTTTATTTAAAATTCTAAAATGTCTCTACTATAAGAAACTTTTCTATTAAAACATAAATTTGTGACATATTAGTTTATAATATGCAACTAATTTAATGTCTTAATTTATAGAAATTTTTTTCTTTTTCAGATAATAGAAAATGGGAATGTAAAGACAGCAAAATTAAATAAAAACAAAAGTTAAAAAAAAAATATTTCAGTGTTTTCCTTGGAAGTTACATGACCAAAAACAGTTGAAAAAAATTTATCCAAACTAACATATAACGATTTATTGGCATCCGATACACAAAAGAAAAACCTTTATGACTGCCTTCGAGGCTGCTAAGGGAAGAATGGCGGGAAAAGCGACAGGTGGAATTTTTTTGTAAGAAAGAAACTCTAAAGAAATGGAATTGCATTCTGTTTACATATGGGAACTTCTTTTAAATTCTCAAGCTATTAAAAAAAAGACTGTGAAAAAGAAGTTAACATGCATTATTTCCTCTTCATTTTTATTTCCATTTGTATATATTACGAATAGAATGCAACAGAGTTTATTCTTGGAATTTTTGCATGACAAATGATAGTGGGAAAATTATTAAAACAAGCATAAAAAGAATTTATTCGCACCTTAAACACAAAGCAAAAAATACAATTCTGACTTCAACGTATAAGAATAACTGAACTACAAATGGACATTTTATTTGAAAGAAGTGTTTTGAATAATAAAACTTTCATCAAAATAGTTTCTCGAAAAAATATTGAGAGAAAATTAATGCTTTTATTTCCTTCATCTTTGAAATTCAATTTATAGATCTTGTGCATTATTGCCACTGTGTTAACATTAAAAATCTAATGAAAGTTACAATTTTATTCAAATTTATACAAACTGCACTGTAAAACAGTTTCCATTTTTATACTAGTTATCTATAATCTTAAATTTTAACATATATATATTTATACATATATTCTTTTTTTTCTTTTCTTTTATAAGAGATTTCAGAGTGATACACTCCAGAATTTTTATTTTTTTCGAATACTATGATGCTTTTGTTATACAATAATTAATATTGTTTATAATTAATTACTGTTCTGCCAGTAGGTAGACGGCTTGGCTCTCCATGGGCTGTTGCGCTAATAAAGAAGAAGACGGTCAGCACATTTTGACATGAAAATGTTCATGTTCCTAATTTATTCTTTGTTAGTTCTACTTTGGTTTTTACTGTGTTCATTGCGAATGTTATTATGTTCCACAATAATATTCGCTACATGCAAATCGCTTAACCAAATCATCATAGTATTCGGCATCTAAAACCCCATATTCAGGAAAAAAAAGGTTGGTGGTGGAGGAAATTCTTCAAGATCTGAAGTGCCCACAAGCTTCAGCAACGAAACTGAAAATCTTTAAATATATATAAATACAAACATCAAAAATATTGACGGCAAGAGGTTTATTGGAAGATCAAGAAAGAACACAAAAAAAAGTTATGCAAATACAGAGTATGAATGTATTATCCAAGAAATAAGCTAAACAAGAAAAGAAATAAGTAAAATCAAAGGAAGATGCTTATAAAATCTAAAGAAATTATTTAAAAACCTAGAGGATATTTACCAATGAATACGTACACATAGGATGCTATAAACCATGTTATTTCTGCTCGATGCCATATTTCCACTTTTTCATCCATCACATAAACAATTTACACTAGTCCACTATTGCTGCACAATATTTTATCTAAGCTAAAAGCAAACATTTTTGTCAAAATATTTCCTCAAATTACCGGGCATAATGAACAAAACATGTACCAAAAATAAAAGAGATTTATAGATGAATCTATACATTTACATTATTAAAACAAATAAGTACTAAGTAGGTATTAAATCATAAATTCAAATTACGAGGTAGCCATTGTTGTTCTAAAAGAGTTGTGAGCTTTATATTTTAAACTTTGTGAGGTATTTGATAAAATTGCTTCGGTAAAACATTTTGATGATTTATATAAATTTTATGGCGAATATTAGTGTAGCTGCATTTATGGGAAAAACCCCGAGAATACTGAAAATTTCGAAAACTGAAGCATTTTTCGTCTCCTTTGATGATAGACAATAATAAATTTGATCTATTACTGCAAATAATTTTTAAACGAAAAAACGGAGCTACATGGATCTTATTAATTTTATTAAATATTAAATTATATTCTGAGAGTACAGGTTTACTGATGACAGTAGTTCTTTCTTTAGTAAATTTCGAGTCTTCCACACACAGTTCGGTAAGTTGAATAACATTCATAGTCGACTTTAATTTCGTAAACAAATTATACTACTGAAAAAAATATTTGTAAAGCAAAACACATTGAAAATTAAGGAACGTCTTATGTTCTGCATTTATATTAGGCATTAAAAAAAAGTTGATACATTAATTAAAATAACTGTTAACTAAAAAAATTTAAATACATATTAATTGTTATTTATTAAATTTTATTTCATAAATACAGATTTACATTAACAAATGGGTTTATTAGTCCTGATAGAATAAAAATATTGCCTAGTATCATGAACAGAGTATTAGTAAATAAAAATAGATTGTATATTATTAATGAAAGCAAGTTTCCATGTCAGGGTAGATAAAAGTTAATAAAAAAAGTTGACATGAGTTAGATTCATGAATCATTTTCCAGGTCTTACAGACAATCGTGAACATAGCTCTGAGAGTCTGAGTTGTTTCTGAAACATTGAATTCATTGAGCTGAACTGGCTTTTCATTGAATTGCATTGTCTTGAATTTATGTTTAGAAGAAGTTATGTTTATGAAAACATTGATGAAAAAATAAAACAAACGATAACTAAGACAAAAATTAAGTCCCTTTTGTTAATAGAAATTACTAAATATTTTCCAGTACAGTAAATAATTTTTTAAAAAAAAATTACATGAATTTCATTAACTGTAATTAAATGTTAAATTATTCTCTATAACTAAATATTTATACGATAATATAGTTGTTATGTATTTTCTAGTAAATAAAAAAATGATTATTATAAAGTCGTTCTGTAGGAAATAAGCTTCTGAATACACAATTTTTAAATGGTACACAAATTATTTGTACATGTTGAATCGACAAATGCTTCATCTACATCAAATTATTTGAACATGTTGAATCAAGTGCAAATGCTTTGCATTACCCAGGGGGCGTGTAACTTGAAAATCACGGACTGTAACAATGCCCCCGCAACATCCGATCTTATTAGGCCGGGATAAAATTTCCGAACCATACAAACAACCATTTATGCGCACTTTCATTCAGGCCCAGCTACGAATATCCACTATAAAAATACAAGGCCTTTTTATGGCACTTTCTACGAAATCTTTATAACAACAAGTCCAATAGATAGCTTCGTGATTGACAAAGAGCTTATTATTACAAATTGAAATTATTTTTTAATTTTGAAGTAATTTTTTACAATCAATATTTTGCAAAATATTTTAAATATAAAATATATAATCCTACCACCATCATGTGAAAAATTGGTAAAAGCAGTCAAGTCAGACTTATTTAAAGAGAACTGCATCATTGGGGAGTAAATGCAGTTTAAGAGGGAATTTTATTGCTATAAAAATAATTTAAATTTTATTAATCAAATTTTATATTACACGATAATAAAAGAAAACTAGATGAAAAAAATATCACAACAAGTATTGAACATTTTTCTTTCTGTATGTTATCGATTCACAACCTGTGAGAGGCGCCGCATAGGGAATCTTTTTAAGACTAAATGAGACGCATGAGCATATCGAAAAAGCTAATATTATTAAAAAAAATGATTAATTTACCTAAAGGAAAGTTAAACAAAATAAATTCTGGCATATATACAGATACACATTTACATTTTTAAAAAAGATTGTATCAGTACTGACAATGTATTTAATAATTAATTTATCAATACCAAATTAAATGCAATTTTAAAACTAAATAGTGACTCCCTTGGGCCTGTTTGTCAGAGCAAAGATTTTCGAAGGAATGTTTAATAATACAGAAACAAGCACTCCAAGTTCTTTTTCAATAGTAAGCTAAGATCTATATTTGGTCTTCTTTCTACAACACTTACACTTTTTTCTGTTTACTCTTTTTCTATATTTAGCTAAAATCTATATTTACTCTCTATCTCGCACCGTAGGAAATCCATTTGATCTCCGAACTTAGGATATTGAAGATGGTAATAATATACGAAATGCTCTTGTCTTCAGTGCAGAAAACTCATCATCCATTCCTGCCAAAAAATCCAAGGAGTTATTTATTTCTAAATAGCTTTTTTGATTTCGCCACTCTCTATGAAGTCTATGAAGATTTATTTTTTGGCTTGAGAAACATTTGGAAATATTTTCAAATGAATTCTATCGCTCTCGTAACTTTTTACCAAGATATCGTCAGCAACATAATACTTCTTAAAATTATTTGCCTGTATGGCCATGGGTACAAAAATAGGTTTCACATGTTGATATCTTCAGCTACATAACCAAGTCGAAGAGCAACCTTATCATAAACATTTAAGTATGAACTGCAACTGTTTGGCAAAATTATCTCTAAATATAGTTTTTATAATCTCATTTGTAAGTGGGAAGACTAGTTCTTCCCGAATGGTGTAACGTTTTTTTTTTTTTACATCTTCCTATTTTGTATGAAACTTTGTAAGAGGCAAGAAAAGATTTTTCATTCACAAAGTTTTTTTTAAAAAGAGATTTTTTTCTTTTCATATATTTTAGTTTTAATTCAAAAACTTTTCGTGATTGGTAAACGTTTCGAAATGCCGTTTAAAATTATTAGGTTTTACGCAGCTTGCTGCCAAAAGTTGTAAGCAAATGGCACTCTAGGACCTCTTATTCATTTACGTACCGGCAAAAACCAAAATTTTAATATTCTTCAGAATATTTCTTGATTTTAATTTCGAAATCATCTAAACTGTGCAATTATTGATGCTTAATTATTTTTTTTTTTTTCTTTTCCCACTTGGTAAATAACAAATATCTAAACCAAGTCCAAGAACCCGCGTGGGGGACAGAGGGGGACAGCATCTGTTGTGATGGAGCACCGTAAATAGAAGTCTGACTAGGTCTGACGCTGAATGAGGTCAGTGCCATCCGGCAGGACTTTAGGGGAAATTACTCCGCAATTAAAAATCCTGAAAACTCCCACCAAGTAGTCCGACTCACGAAGCAAGATACTGAACATCAGAAATGGCCTCGAGTTCCTTTTTTTAGAAACATTATCTACAACAAAGAAAACAGTTGATTGAACCTCCACCCTAATGTTCAGCAGTGGAGGGTGTTGCCACTGAGCCACGAGTAGGCCTTTCATTATCTTCTAATGCTTTATGGCCATTTACAAATTTATCCCTGGTCCTATATGAATCTGTCGCAGTAAACTTTTAATACTGTGAATTGCAATTAACACGTAAATTACAACATATGCATTCCCAATTGATTTGGTAGTGATAGAAGGATCGATTTAATTGAGACTGGCTGAAATTGAACGAAGAGCAGAATTTATACTAGTTTTCGTCGTTGTCGTGCAGACTTTCAAGAATGTTCATGACAAATCGGAACTTCTGGCAAAACCACAACGATGTACGATAATGCAGATGTAAGATAGGAGGTAATAGAGAAGCATCGATACTGATTTTGACAATGCAGTGGGTTGTTGTTGCCAAACATTCATAAATTTACTTATTCTTCGTAATTTCTAAGGTTTATAATTAAGATCGCAATATAGCTTTAGCGTCAATATATTCAAAATACATAATTATTTAATACGTTGCCATTTTATGAGAAATTCTGACTGGATGAAAATTAGGATTGGAAATTGGGTCTCAAATACTGAAAGACTGAGATGAAAGACTGCAATATATTAGATCCCCAAACATATAATTGATTCACCGTTTTCCCCATTAAGCCAGTTGTTTACCATTCCACGTGATTCATAGTAGGAATATAGGTAATTATTAATGAAATAAAATAGTCTGGTATTAACATAATTATTACAAATAATCTGTTTATGTTTCTATAAAAACAATGAAATTGTCACTGGTCCAATGGCTAGCGCTCTGGCGGTCGGTACCCAAGGTTTCAGGTTCGATTTCCAGCGGTACCATGGATGCTTGTAATGGTATTCGGAATCCACTTTAAACGTCGTTCCTGTTCTAGGAGCATCATAAAGCGTTGTGGGGAGTAGTGTTACTCGCATATGTAACATATCTTCCAGCTACAGATACCACTCCTGGGTAGTGCTAAGTGAGTAACAGTGTTCTTCGGTGCAGCCCACTTTGGGTTGCTCACAGGTACATGGTCAATACGACCCAGTCTTCGACACAGTTAAAAAAAAACATTCAAATAAGATAAAATATTTATAATAATTTAAGTCCACAATAATCCATGAATATAATCTCGAAAATTGTTAACAAATTTAAAATTTTGAAAATTTTTCTACATTCATTATTATTAATTATTATACATTTATAGACATTTTAAATTTTTGTTCAAAATAATTAGAAATATACACAGAATGAAAATCATTATTGTATATTATAAAAGTAGTAAATAATGAACTGGATGAAAGTATAATCTTTCAATAGTAAAATATAAAAAGTGGTAGTAAGTAATTTCAATAGTAAAGTATAAAAAAACACTATCACTAAAGTATAAATGACAACACACTTTTTTTTTTCTATTATTGAAAATATATCTTTCAATAAAAGTAAAATGTCTTATTTTAAGAATTTTTTTGACGGATTTATCGAAGTAATAAACATTTCATTATTTCATGTAACACCTAGGTATATTATTTAGTCATGCACAATTTACCATTTGTTACAGTTAAATATTGCAAAAGTTGTTCTGGTTAATTTTAAAACTAGAATATATTAAAAATAAAATTAAAAAAAAATGTTTTAAATTTTTTAATAATATCCTTTAAAAGATATTGTATGCGAAAATTTAATTATTTTAAATAAACATTACTGGTTTTCAAATTATTATGAATAGTTTGAAAAATATTTCTACAACAAAATCTGATTACTGAAAATTTTAATTTACCAATTTTCATTGATTAATATGTATTTTACTCTTCAATTCATATACATTTAAATAAGCTTTTAAATATGTTAAGTACTTCATTTAGCGCTTTAATTATGATTTACTTCACATAAAATGAGGATGAAATAATTAGCTTTATGAAGATCGAAAACCATCTGTTCAGTAATTAATTAATTCTTCACGGCCGTTATTAAACAGTAAAAAATGGCTTAGTAAAAAAACCCTATTTTCATGAATTAATCAAGCTGATGATGTGTTAAAAACACTAATAAAAGGTAGACATATTAGTTCATTTCCATAATGACTAACATAACTTACAGATGCATACAAATTGCAGTTTTACTTATTATTATGTAAGTTACCTAATAAAAGTAAGTTTCTTGGCTTTTGTAATAATACTATTATTTATTTTCCAAAGTTATTATTAATATATTTGATATATATTAACTTCAGGTTTAATAATTATTTTTTAAATGAAAAAGGGAGAACTACACAATTTTATTCTATGAAATTTAGCCTTAATTATTAAATTTATTTTAATGAACACTTTAGCTCTACACCTAGTTGTATTACTACTACAACAACATCACTGTACGTAGAGCTGAGATGCCCTTTTGCAGTTTCGGAATGATGTGGGTGAGAAGAAGTCTCATTGGGCTCTGTGACGCTCTACGATCGTATAAGACCGGGACCTACGGTTTAATTGGATTCCGATCCACTACAGACATCCATGGCCCCGCCGTAGGTATATATATATACATACTGCCTACTGCCAGATTCCGAAGCATGATATCTTTTTTTTGTTTTTCTGGAAAGTTGTCAGGTCAACACCCAATTCTCTATTGTCATATCTCATATCATATATATATATATATATATATATATATATATATATATATAAAGAGATAGAGTGAGATAATAAAAGTGAGAGACATGGAATAATACAAAATATGGATTTTTTTCTATATGGTTATATATCTGAACATCCTGCTACTTAATAACAAACAATGAAATTATAAAAATAACTATAAACAAGTTTATCGGTAGGCAGAAATTTACAAAGCTCTCATATTTGCACTGTGCAGTATTTGGCAAATATTTGTTTCTTTTTTAGTCCTATCATTACTTGTGATGAAAAGTAGGAGCTGTATGATTGTCGCCAGCATTCAATACAGTGGCTAGATGCAGATTAAATCACTAAATATATCCAAACCACGTTTACATCCAAAGAAGACAGTGATGACAGTCAAATGGAATTTATCCATTATAGCTTCCTAGAAAGAGATCAAACAACTAATTCACAGTATTCCTCTTCTTTGTAATTTTTGAATTTAAGATGCCTTGATATAAAGATAAAAAAGAACGTATTACTTGAAATATATTAAATCAAGTAGATTTTTGAAATGTTATTTTCTAGAAACTGTGAAAGAAATATTCATTGTTTGAGAGCATAATTACATGAATTTAAAGCAGTGCACGAAAAAGTGAATTTAAATTCAGAATTTCTTCCATAGATACGCCATTTTTTTATGAAATAATAAGCATTTATTTCATTTTTACTATATCCTTAATTAATATTTTTAATTAATGTTCATTGTAATGGAAAGCTTTAATGAATCGTCTGCAGTTAGTTTAATTAGTAAAATTAACTTGCATACCATAAAAAAAATAATGCTTTTTCAACTGAAAGCCCGGAGTGAATCATAAATTTATTATTTTAATTATTGCTTTGGTTAAAATGCTGATATAGCAGGTTTAAATAAGAAAGTCTGAAATTTAATTTCCTTTCCATTTTTTTTTTTTTTAAGGTGATTTAATACTTGATTGGGAACAAAAAATCTGACAATTGAAAGTGTCGATTTGAATATTCGTAAAAAAGTAATGCATTGAAAACAAATTGTAAAAATATTTGATTAGTTAAAAATACATGAGACAAAAAGAAAAACAAATCAAAATTTTATTTTAAATGTATTTTTTTATTAATGTAAATGAGAAAATATAATTTATTTATTTAAAAAAAAAAAAAAAAAGATCTTTAAATTTTTTTTTTCTATTATGGAATTAGTTATTGCGTGAAATATTCATAATTTTCTTCTTTCTAACTGTTTGAATGATAAATATAGATTTTTTTAAAGAAATAAAAATCACAAGTTTTATTTACTGTTGCCTTGAAATTAAAGTCATTTATTATTTATTTGTACCAAATATATAGCAGTTTTTATTAAAACCAAATATATGGAAGTTTTCAGATCAAGAGTTTTTTTAATGCTCTGCACCAGTTTTCATAATATTTTTATGCAAGATATAGAAATGTATTAAAAAATATTTAAATAGAAATGTCAGACTATCATCGCTTAGAAAACATTATTAAAATAAGAATTAAATATGACTATAAAAAAGGCAATGCTGTTGTAAAGTAGAAGTACCATATTAATAAAAAAGCATATCTTTTATTCTCAATTATTTATAGCTTTGAATACTTGTAATGATATAGAACATTAAATCTTAGTTGAATTGAATAGTACGTCAATATTTTATGTGTTTGAAGAAGAAATATTTATTTAAGTACAGGGTTAAAATAATTCATTCTAATGTTCAATTTCACTTATTTAAAGAAAGAAACAAATTAATTTTTAAATGGGAGCCGAGAAAGAATTGGCAAACAAGACAGTTAAGTATTCTTTTTTGTTCTTTAAATGATTTTTTCTCATTTCTTACAAAAAAAAATGCATTTGCCTGAAGATAACTCGTAATTGAATTTTTTATTTTTCGGCCTTTTATACATATTTAATGCAAATTTATTCGCCCGATGAACAAATAAGCAAATAATAGCAATAAACTGTATAGTAATGTCAATGGAAGCTTTTTTTGTACGAAAATTAAACTTTTTCTTTATGTAAAAGAAAAAGCTTTAGAATACAAAGCATATATACTCTATTATTTTGAACTGTTCCCTGTTTTGTTTATATACGAATTTGCTGCGCAATTGTTGATTTATTTTTATTTCGGGAATAAATATTTTTAAAGAAAGAAGTTCTAGTAAAATTTCATACACGGAAAATTTGAGTAGCGTTAATAAAAACGCATTTGCCTGAAGATAGTATCCGTAAGACACATCCGTATTCGTCATTATGATCGGTGTTAACACATTGTAGCATGTTATGGGATAAATGTTCTAATCCACTAACAAAGCGAGCTGTAGACATTGGCTTTAGAAAGATTTTGTGACGGATAGTTAACAGGTTGTGTGATAAAAGTTATTAATAACTACAGAGAAAGGCTCGTATTCACAAATTTGGATGTTTTTAACTTACACTCTATATGACATAAAAATGCATCCCTGTGGCAACAAGTGCAGGCCAGCGTTTTTGGTAAAGACCCAAACCAATATAATTCATGCTCTTAAGGCATTAATTTAGAAAGATATAGTTATGTTAAGAAGAAATGGTAATTCGTGGCAAGTTGTTACTACGTATGAGAGTTTTTGTTGGTTAGCGAGTTTTAGATTTTCTCCTATAAAACACGTAAAGATTCCTGTGGAAACAAATCAACAAACATAGGTTAGCTTTCTATACGATTAATGTTCAATCTAATAAAGGTATGTGTTGTAGGCATTGGTTTTATAAATATTAGACAGTAATTATAAAGAAGTGGCGATTTGATGGTGGTTAGAAAGAAGTAGCTGTTATCATTGCACATGTGCGCGTCTAGCATATACAGTTTGGGGTTTCTAAGTTCTCTCTTTAAACGAGGAATAATAAAAGTTATTAATAACTATACAAATTTGGGTGTTTTTAGCTCATACTCTATGTAACATATAAATGCAACCCTGTGGCAAGAAATTCAGATTAGCGTGTTAGGTAAAGTCCAAATCCATGCCTTTTTGCACTAGTTTTAGAAAGATTCGGTTATGGTTAGAAAAAGTGGTGATTCCCTGCACCGTATTACTACGTATGGGTGTTTTCAGTGAAAGGTACAATACAACACTAGTGAAAAACTAGTGATTTATTGCATGTTATTACTATCTATGTCAGTTTATGTTGATTGGTTGATTTAAGTTTTCTCCAATATAAAACGTAAAAGCTTTCCTTTTGAAACAAGCCATAGACACAGGTTAACTTGCTATAGCATTGATTTCAAATCTAGTTAAGTTATGCATTGCAGACATTGGTTTTACTAGTATTAGATAGCAATTAGAAAGAAGTGAAGATTCATGGTGGTTGGAATGAAGTAGCGGTTTCACCAGTAGCGCGTCTAGAATGTGCAGGTTGATGTTTCTTGTTTTTATCTTAAAACACAGAGAAATTTCCACTAAAAATCCTCATCAAGGAGAAAAGAAATTACTATTAAAATTCTCCATCAGGTAAAAACTTTATCCTGTCTCTAGCTAGATCTGGGGTTTATAAAATAAAACTTTACATTCCAGATATGAATAAATTAATATCCTTTTATACATTTAATTCAATTAGGGTTACATTTACATACTTTTTATAGGAAGACAGGAAACAATGTATTGAAAATGATTTATTTCCCTTTTTCTTAAAACGTACGTGACATGGAACAGTGTGAGATATCTTTTGAAGTTCAAAATGATTTATTATCACTTGAAGCAGAAAAGAAAATCAATTTTGGCTGCTTTTAAGGAAAATCTGAGAATGTTGAGAACAATAGCAGATGGACATAGCGTTTTAAAAAAACCTTTAAGTACATCTAGTAATACTTTGTATCCAAATATACTTCATTTAAAAGATAACAATAAAATATTGTTTAATAAACAAAAAATATAAATTATAATTTTTTTTCCTCTTTAAATTTGGTGCTGATATTATATAAAATATATGATTGTGAATATGAAAATTTATATAACAAGTAATTTATATTTTTGGAAGAAGTATGCAGTATCACAAAATTGTTTATTTTTTAAATATTAATAAACTGATTACTTATTGTATGGTATGCTTTTGTTTTTGTTAAAATTGATGTTGCTTTTCGATACAAAATATATTTATTTATGAAAGCAATTGATAACTTTAATCCCTCAGTAAAATACTCGCCAAATATTATATTTTCAGCTGAATCTTTTTTAAAATGTAAATAAGTTGAAAATAAAAAAATTAAGAAATAAATAATTGTGTTTCGTTATATTCCAAATGTTGTGTTAAGCAATTGATTTCTTCATACTGTCATGTAAAAATAACTTGATGGAAATACAGAATTTTTGGATTAATTACATTAATAGAGAACTGCATAAAAAATTAGTATAATGAAAAAAATTAATGTATACTTCCTTAAACAATTTTTTTACTTTAACGATCCGAACTACTAAGACAATTAATGTAATTAGTAAAATGCTGAAAGAGTTTCTGTGCCCTCTAATAAATATTGCGAAGGAATAACAAAGAGATCTGAAACCTTAGGAAGTTAAATACAAGAATTCTGCTCTCTAATAATTAAATAAAAGTCAAAGTCGCCTAGTAGGCAGAACATTCAGTTTTGGAATTGAGAGAGAGAGAGAGAGAGCTTACTCAAATAAAAAGCCCGTGTTTGTGTAAGGATAATCAAGATAAATACAGAGCAGTGATAATTCAGTAGGAACAGAATGTTGAGGTTAACATTCCAGTGCTTTTCGTACAAGTGGCGCTTCATCGACTTTTGGCTTCTTTTTTCACATATTTCCTCAGAAAAAGTTCTACATTTTTGTATTGAAGTGCAGATATTTATTAATCAAAATATACAATAGCACCAAAAATAAATTCCAGTCACACAAATTAATAGGCAGTAATCAGCACATGATAAGCTATATATCTTAATGTGGAATAATAATTAGCATAATATACATATACACTTAAGATGCGAGAAATATCAAAAATAATTAACAATAGAAGAAAATCGATAAAAATGGTGGTAAATCATGTTTTCAGTTAAGTTTTAAAATTTAATCAAATATACAAATTTCCCTTAAAAATAATTATTTCAATTTTTAATATAAAGCTACAAATAAAATATTATTTTGTGTTTAATTAGTACATTTTTCTAGGCAATAAATTTTGCATTCTATGATATTTATAAGCTATATTTGTTGATATATCTGAAAAATTTAAAAGAAAAGTAAGGAATAATTTTAATTTAACGCTTAAATATTATACATTTGAAACAAAGAGTATTAGTAATTAGCTGAGTAAAGATTTATAACAAAGAGTGATGCATTTTGAAAATATTAAAATAAAGCAATTTTATTTGAACTAATGGTTGGAATTTTTAATTACTTTTACGCAAACCCAAACGTGAATCATACTATTTGTAAACGCTTTTGCCATTTTATTACACTAAGCAAACATTAAATTCTTTATGTAAATAAATTACAAAATATAATTCCTTTCAATTTTACATGTTCTTGTTCGAAATCTCTTTGTGGGAATTAAAATATTCGTTTCCTTTAAATTCAAATCTTACTTCAGAATATTTCACATACGTTTAAACCTCTAGGTAAAAGTTTTTCAATTTTAATTAAACACATCTTTAGTCCTGACAACAGTGCTGAATCTTTTATAATCGTTTGAATTGTTTATTTGCGGAAAAATTGAATTTATGTTTCGCTTATAAATAAACACAGATTAAATTTACATTAAACAATTATTCGTTGCTAATTTGTTAGATTTAAAAAAAAAAAAAAAAAAAAACTTATAAATGATTAAAAGGAAAACATTTCGTTTGTACTGTATGCCTCTAATTATATGCGTATGTAAATAGTTACATATAACATAATAGGCACAGGTTACACCGGAGACAGGACAGGACAGGTTTACAGGATACACAGGCTACATACATTATAATAGGCCAAGGTTGAGTTATCTAACCGTACCTCAAGTATCACAACCCAACCATACACAGTTACAATGTGGTTGTCCAATCTGCACACTGCAAATAAAAAAAAATGATGATTAAATAATAGCTTTCGATTTAAGTTTTAAAATTACATCAAATTTATAAATTGACATTACAAATTATTTCTATTTAATATATAAAATTACAAATAATTTTTATTTTAAATATTACGTATCGTTTTATTCCTGCAATAAATTTTCATTCTATAATAATTGTAAGGCCTATCTGTAAATGTATCTGAAAAATTTAGAAGAAGAATTAATGAATAATTATAATTTAACATTGAAATATTAACTATTTAAAAACATAAAGCATTTTTGACAAAGGTGATATTAACAAATGCAGTTAAGATTTATAACAAAGAGTGATGCATTTTTAAACTAAATCAATTTTATTTGAAGTAAGGGTTGTGAATTATAATCACCTTTACTCACTCCCAAACATGAATCAAACTAATTTGTAAACTCTTTCACAATTTTATTGCACTAATCAAACTTTAAATTCTTTGTGTAAATGAATTGAAAAACATAATTCCTTTCAATTTTGTATGTTATTCGCGTTATTGTTTGAAATCTCTTTATGGAGATTTAAATATGAGTTCTTTTAAATTCAAACCTTACTACAGAATATTTCACATATGTTTAAACCTCTAGATAAAAGTTATTCAATTTGAATTAAACACACATTTTGTCTTGGCCCCAGAACATAATCTTTTATTAACATATGCTATGTTAATTGCAAAATATAGAATGAATTTTTGTTTACAAATAAACACAGATTAAATTTATATTGCGCAATTATTTTTTCAAATTAGTTAAATTTTTGAAAAGTTTTATAAATGGAGAAAAGGAAATATTAATCAAATTATGAAACGCTGAAATTTTAGAAATATTTCCGAAAATGCCCAGAATTTAAGAATATTTATTAATGAAGAATATTATTACTATATATTTATTAATTAAGAATATTATTACTGTATATTTAATTAAGAATATTATATTTATTAATTAAAAATATTTTTTTTTTCACATTTAAACACAGAGCATTAGTATTTACCTGAGTATAGATTTATAACAAAGAATGATGTATTTTTGAGATATTAAAATAAACCAATTTTATTTAAACTAATGGTAGTACATTTTAATTACTTTTATGCAACTCCAAATCTAAATCAAACAATTTGTAAACTTTTTACAATTTTATTACACTAGGTAAACATTAAAATCTTTGTAAATAAATTGCAAAATATAATTCCTAACAATTTGCCCAAAATATTTGTTCTTTTTAAATTCAAATCTATCAGAATATTTCAAATATGTTTAAACCTATAGTTAAAAGTTATTCAATTTTAATTAAACTCGTCTTTTGTTTCAGTCGTAGAACAGAATCTTTTCTATTTATTTGCTATGTTTAGTTGCGGAAAAATTGAATTAATGTTTCGATTATAAATAAACACAGATTAAATTTATATTAAACAATTATTTGTTTTAAATGTTAAATTTAAAAAAAAAAGTATTGTAAATGGATACAAGGAAATAATTAAATTATTAAACTCTGAATTTTATAAATAGTTCCGAAAATATTTTGAATTGAAGAATTGTATATTACTAAAATTGAACTATTAATGCATTCATAATTAAGTATTTTATTTTGAAAAGTTTTCACGGCATAAAATGTAATAATAATAAAAAATAGGAAGGAATATATAAACATAACTATTTGATTTTAGACTATGATTAAAACAGAAGAAAAAAAATGACTACATTTAATTTCAATATACATACGCTTGTAAATGATGGAAAGATTCTTGAAAATAAATGTGCGGAATATTTCGATAAATCGATACAAATTATGACAACGGGATACAAAGTTTTGGAACAATCATCTGTGTTATAACCATGTAATAAATGTTCGGTATTCATAACTATATTAAAATTAATTCTAGGTATTATTTTTATTGTTTATTTATTTGTTTAAATATATTTTTATATATTGTTAATTTAGTTTTTTTTTACTTCACGTTATTTTATCACACTATTTATTTTTCTTTAACGTGAAATTTATTTTTCAGTTCAGATCATTATATTACACTTTGGTTTTTAGTTAGATTATTTATTGAAATATTCATTTATTTAATATTAAGTTAGATGCATTAATAATAATTTTTTTAAATATTTACTAAGCTGAAAAAGAAATCGGAGATATTTAGCTATTAAATAGTTCATTTGCATAAATATTGATATGAAGAACATTAAAAATTTTACTTTCGCTTTCTTGTTTCCTGCATCAGTCTTTCATGTCATTGGGCTTTTATTTCTTCATATTATATGCTCGATACCATAGGTTTTGGGTTGGAGTCCCGGAGGTGAAATGGATGTCTGTAGTGGTTCGAATCTACTTAAAGCCGTAGGTCCCAGTTTTATATGACTGTTGAGCTTTGGGCGTACAGCTAACAACTCTACCCCGTAAAAAAGGAAAACATCTCTAGTCTCGAAATCTACCAGTAGGTAGACGGCCTTGGCCCACGCTGGGCTGTTGCGTCAATGATGATGATGATGCGTAAAATTTGCAGGAAATGATGTTTGCAATAAGAATATTATCAAGAATATATTGCATATATATATATATATATAATATATATATATATATAAGAATATTATATAGAATATATTGATATATATATATATACATAGATATATAGATATAATTATTATAATTAAAATTAATTCATAATTTTATTATTTCTATTATTAAAAATATTTTTGATTATTGAAAGCAATAAAAGATTATCATGCAATGCAAACTTAAAATATATATTTTTTAAATTTTAAATTTGTAGACAAACTATTTGCCTCTTATTATACGTAAGCATGTGTTATAATGCCTGGCTTTACCGAAATATTTCTTTATGTAATAGGCGGTAAAACTATTTTTTCAATTAATCATATTTGAAATAAAAGAAAAGTTAAAAAAAAAAAAAAAACAATTCCATTGTGAAATATATATATATATATATTCAATCAGAAAGAAATTGAAATTTTTTTATCAGAAATTCAGCAGTAAAGTGATCCTTATTGGAAAAAAGTAAAAAAAATTTGTATTAATATTTAAGAGGCGTCTTTTTAATTTTTGATAAATTTTTTTTTACATTTTACAATCTTCAAAAGCAGTGCATTTATGTAGTTTACTTGACAAATATTTCTAATGCTCATTTTTAAGTAATTAATTTGCATGTGGATTTATTACCTAGACTGAAGTGTTGGTCAAAAACTGTGTTTATGTTATAAAAATTATGCGCAAACCATTTATTGAATCACAACAGATCCAAACAACTTTTCTTCTATTTTTCTTGTCTGAATACAATACATATGAATATGATTTAGTTTGTCTTGAATCTGGAATAATCGAATATAGATTCATATGATTATTAATATTGTAATATTCTCAATTCCCATAACAAGTTTTCAATAAACAACGCATTTACTTTTAGATAAATTATAGTTTCGATAAAATAGAGACATTTTCATTTTGAAAAAAACTACTAGAAGAAAGGAAATCTGTAAGTTTAGAACGATGTATTCTTTCCTTAAGAATTTTCGAACGACACATGTTCTTTTGTGTCAATATAAATCTCTTTTTTTTTTTAAATATATTTCTTTACTATATGATTTGACACTTATCTGCTATAAATGTTCTTTCACTTTTTGTATTTCCTGCCTTCTTTCAAAGCGAGGATTTTTAAAGCAAGGCGCCTTCTCTTAGAAAGACAGTTGAGTCAGTCCTTTAAAATATTTTTCGTTTCATCCTATTCTCAATGCCAAATTGGCTGAAAGTAGACATTGATGCGACATCTCTGGAGATCTGGGTTTGGATGGATATGTTTTATTGTTTTGAATGTTACGAATTTATATCTGCTTTTATTTTTATTATTTTTATTTTTTACTGAAAAATATTATTATTAATATATTCACGATATAGTTTACTTAAAGATAACAAAGATCTAGAAATATATATTTGTATTGTATCATAAGAATCATTATGTATTTTATCATATATACAGCCATGTGTACTTATAATACCTGGATATACCACAATATTCTCTATGTAATTGAACTGTAAAACTATTTTTCAATGTACTCATACTTAAAATAAAACGAAAAATGCAATAAAAAAATACACAATGTCTAATATATATATACATATATTATGTGATATTTTTATATAATGTGTTTATTCTAATGTAAAATATATTTATTCATATACAGCACTATTTAGTATTTAGGCTTAAGTGATCAAAGCCAAAAGTTTATAAAGTGTATAATAACACAGGAAATTATAATTGTATATATATAGTTAAATTTAAAATTTTTCAACAGTTGTTTTTTTATTAAATTTCATAACGGAAAAACATAAATAATTTTGAAAATGAGTAAATCTCTAAGAAGGTAGAAATACATAATTCTATTTTCGAAATAATAATATTTAAGTAAAAATATATTTTAGTCTTTTAAAAACATTATTTGAAACAATTCCCTTTGATGGAGAGATGTAAAAATATCTCTACAAATGGAATTCTTTCTTCTATAATACATAATTTCAAGAAATATTCCTTTCTTGAAAACTAAATTTCAAGAAATATTCATTTCTTGAAATTATGTATAATTTAAAACAATGCAAAAATTTCAAATGGATTGTTCATTTTATAAAAGATGCAATAGGACTTAAATTTTGTTTCCCAAATACATCATGCATATAATGTTTTAGTAACTTCACGGAATTTTATAAAAACTTTAACACACCCTAAGTACTCTAGTTCCTTTCGAAGGCAAACATACTATTTCTGTACTATAAAGGAAGTGTTTCGAAATTCTGGGTATCTTTCTCGTTTGCATTTGAAGTCTTTTTTCCGGATTGCCATTTATTTCGAGGAAGATCCCTTTCTTCAAACTCTCAGAATATTTTATTAACATATCAAAGCAGTTGCTTTGAATTTTTGATGTGCAACCCAAAAACGTACTTGAAGGAACTCCCGAAGAAGCTTGAAAGAAGTCTTCAGCAGCTTTCTTAATGCAATTGCGATGGTTTCCTTTTCTGTAGGAGACACACGCAACAATGCATTTGCTTTTAAAAGAAGACATATTCAGTTCGTTGCTGTGATTCTGAATGAGTGTATCAAAAAGTAAAATTTATATTTCGATTCTTATTTGAATAGGGTTAAAAAGGGAAAAAGTATCAGTGAGTTTTACATTCGTTTTTACTGTTCATAGTAGACGGTAATTTCATATGCACATTATTTTGATTGCACATATGTTGAAGTATCAAAAACGTCATGTTAAATAGACGCACTAGCTTATAATTTATATCTCGTACTTATGTTTTAGTTTTGCTTATAACTTTTATCTCGCAATTTTGTTTTAGTTTTGCTTATAACTTATATATTGCAATTTTGTTTTAGTTTTGCTTATTAATATTTCACAATTATGTTTGAATTTTGATTATCCCTTATATATCGCAATTATGTTTTAGTTTTATTTATTTCAATTGTGAATCGCAACATTTGTGTAACTAAATGAAGTTGACTACTGATTTTTAATGTGTTTAATAAATTTAGGGTTTACTATAGTTTGTGAATCGATGCACTTTCCGACTTGCACAAAAGCTTTTAGATTTTATATCTTTTCCTTTTACATGGGTGTTTCTTGAATTTTTATTTGTTGTTTCTGAATCCGAAGCACTTTTACTGGAAGATATTTGACAGTGGAAAGGCATAAATATAGCAAATTCAAATTTATCTAGGGTACATACACCACGACAGCGAATCCAAAGCTGCATTTTCCTTTCTCCATCATGATTTTTAATGAGCATCTCCCAACATAGCACTCAAATCTCCTGTTTATCGCTTCCAACGAAATATAATTCAGTTCTATGGAGGAATCTCTCACTGTATACGAAAGCTGGTAAAGTGAAAATTGAATTAATTATTGTAATAATTAAATTTAATGTATTTTTTTCTATAAACGTATTTAGTTCCTAGAATTAAGTTAATGAAAATTGGTTCCAATTTTTGGGTTCCCATTCATGTTTCTTATGATGCTTTTCCAGTACAGTAATTTGTGAATCTGTAGTTTAATATTTATTACAGGTGAAATCACTTTCGGTCAGTTCCAGATATTTCAAATTTTACCTTCTTTTATTTAATCATTTTTTGATGCATCATTTCAAATTTATCCATACATTTTCATTTATTGTATACTTAGTAACGATAAAATATATTCCTGTATGAATCTGTTGCCATTAAGTTAAGACGCCAATATAAGAAAGCGAAATAATTTATTTTCCGTTATTTAATTATCTGTGCTATGCATAATTGTTTTAACTTGAAGCCTGTTGATAAAGACGTCAAAATATTTGTCTCAAAAAATAAATTATGTAAATTTTTGAAAATGAAATTTCGGAATTTCTTGTAACTATAAAACTTCGGAATTTCCTGTAACTATGGAAAAAGCCTTTAATTTCTTCTAAGCTTTAACAACTATTCATTGTTTTATTTAATTGGTATGTAAATATGTATAAAACTTTCATTTGCTGTGTAAATTTGTGTGCAGTTTTCTGTAGAAACATGCCCAAAGTAAACTGTGCAGAACAATACATCTTCAAGTTGTTGACAAAAGTGGAGAACAATTTGGCAATCTTAACTTTCAATCAACTTTTGAAGCTAATAGAAAAAAAAAAAAAAAATAAACTGGAAGAACATAAGACAACTTTTCGCTTTGCAATTATCTTGAAAGTCTGCATCATTCCATGTGATAAAAAGATGTCTTCATGAATACAGAAGAAATCATATGAACCAAGGGGTTCGGTAGAGTATAAACATAAAAAGAAAAACAACTTGAAGATGAAGATTTAAAATATATGTTCTTATTTCTCAAAAATTCTAGGAAACATACCTTATTTAATATTAATATTAAAGTAAAAATAGGACTGACAACCCTGCCCCGTAAAACGAAGACATCTCATGTTTCGAAATCTGTCAGAATGCAGACGGCCTTGGCCCACCATGGGTCAGTTGCGCCAATGATGATGATGATGATTAAAAAGTCAAAAGTGTATAACCAAAGTCAAATGAGATCTTCATTCATTTTATTATTAAAGGTTCTTATCATTAAATGTAAATTAATATAAGATAAAAAATAATATTAATAGTGAGTATTCGATTTACTTTTTTATATTTTTACTAGAAGACCCGGCCACGCGTTGCTGTGGCTTTTTCTTGTATTTCGTTCAATTATTAGATACTATAATTGGTATTGTTAAGGAAGTGATTGGTAAAGAATGATGAAAAGATCAAACTAAGTTTCAACGAATAGAAAATGTTTAATTTTTATTAATTTAATGAATAAGGTAGATAATGTTGATTTTTAACACTGTTTTATAATTATTTTACCTAATTTAATTTATAATAATCATTACTTTCATTTAACTAAGAACTAAGCGATGAACACTATTTCTTGTTAATCTGTCTTTCGTCAAAATAAATAAATTCGATGGTTTTCCAATACGTGAGCATGCAACGTACAGCTGCCCATGGGAGAAACACGGATTCTCCAAGTCCAAGCCACAAATAGCCGTTGTCTGCCCTTGCGACTTATTTATTGTCATCGCAAAAAGCCAAGCGTATCGAAAATTGTAGACTTTTGAAAGGTGTTGTAGATTCTGATGGTATCATAGGTATAAGTACAGGACGACTTCGCCTTTAAACTTTCCAGTTAATATCGTTTCTTCAAGTACGTTTCCGGTAATTCTTCTGGTGACAAATCGTGTACCGTTGCATAATTTTGATGGATTTAAGTTACGCAATAGAATGATCGGTGAACCAATTTTCAGACGAAGATTGTGTGACGGCATTCCTGGAATATCCAGAGAATTTAAAAATTCAATCAGAAAATTGACAATCTGGTTTTCATCAGCAATGGTGTCGATTGACTTAAAAGTCATTAGATTTTTGTTTGTTTGTTCCAACGCAGCTGACAAACACTCAGACAATTGCCTTTAATGCCTTAAGGCAAGCGCTGCACAAACGTTACTCGCTTAGCAGGTGCCCAGGAGGTGCATGCAACTTGAAGATAGCCACGGACGCTGAGTAACAATACCTCCCGCAACGCTCGACGATCCTGTTAGACCGGGACCTACGGTTTAAAGTGGCTCCCGAACCACTACAAACATTCATGGCACCGCCGGGACATGAACCCGAAACCTGTGGTACCGAGAGCTAGCCACTCGGCCATTCAGCCCCTAAAAGTCATTAGATTGCCTGGCAATAAATTTTGTATTTGACAGTTAATTTCCTCAACATCAACATTTTTTGCTGCCAAAATTGCACGATTACTGAGCCAATTATGGTCTAAGTCAGTATTAAGAATATCCGGAAATACACTCTCAATTAATTCCTTTTTTGAATGAACAACAGAGCAGAAATTGTCTGGCAATTGGATGCATTGCATATTTTGATGTAGTCTGATTGTACCGTTTCCAGTATCCAGTAATTGATTTGAAAATACTTGTTCCAATGGATCATTATGTAATTGTACTCGCATATTTATGGTCAATCGAAGTGTTTCAACGTTTTCCATAAAAATGATTGTTTCAAACATGCGTTAATCTCATCAGCAAACGTAGAGCCAGGAATGACAGGTAATGTGGCCAAAAATTGATACTGTTACAAAACATGACAACTCAAAATCAAATCAATATTTTTGAAATTTCTAAGTTTGTATTTTTTGTACTAACATTTTACAGGGAATAGACCTCTGGTAAATTTATATCTTTATTATTTATTATTTTGTGCTAGTTTAAATACTGTCGACACAAAATTCTTTCAAAATTTGCATGCAACTCAAGCTTAACATTTAAAATAAAAAAATATTTATGTAGCTATAAACATTTCAGAGGTTTATTAACTGTAAACATTTATGAAAAACATAAATACAAAGTTTTTTGTAGCATTTGGATCAAAATTACTTGTGTTATGGTGTTGCACATGAAAACAAAAAGCATAAAAATTCATTCTGAGAAAAAGCTAAAAACAACTTTTAATTAGAGATATTAATTTTTAAAAAAGGTGTAAATATATTAAAATGCCATTTAATTATCAAGTTCATAGTCTTATTTATTAAAAAATATAGTTTTATTTTCCCAAAGCTCTAAATATTTTCTGAGCTTTGTTTTGAAAAAAAGTTAAAATTTGCTAGACAAAATTTTTTTTTTACAACTTCCACCTATTTGCAAAAGGCTTTTTAATATGAAATTACCTGAATTTAAAATATCTAGCCTTTTGCAAGTGTTTTGATTAAATATATTCAAAACCTTTGAATTTCACATAAAAATATCAAATTTAACTATTTTTTATACAATGTATTCTTTAAAATATGGATAATCATTGTAAAAATGTGATATTGTTGCAAAAGCTTGATAATTCAAAAATAAATAAAACATGAATAGTTTTTTCCTTTGCAAGTATTTTTATGCTGAGAATATCCTTATGTAGGTAATATACTGTTTTCAAATTTATATCTTAATTATTTATACATTTTTGTATGCTTAAAGTTTGTCGACACAAACTTTTTTTTTTTTACAAATTTACAAAAATTCTTTGTTTAAAAACTGAAATAAAACTAATTTATGAATTTAGGTTAATTTTCATGTTCTATTCCTTTCATACATTTAAAGAAAACTTTTACATGAAGTTTCACAGAATTTAGAACAGAAATATTAGTATTATGGTGTTTTGAATGAATAAAAATGCATAAAAATTCAAATAAGAAATAATTAAAACCAACTTTTAAATGTAAATAAAAACAAATGTACATACATAAAAATGTTATTGAGCTTTAAATTCTCCTTTATTAATATAAACACTTATTTATTTGTTTTGTTTTCTTTAAATAACTTCCAATTTAAAAGTACCATTTATCAATTTTTCTTCGACAATATTTAAATCACTCAAATTTATAACTCAAATTCTTTGTTTTTCAAATAACAAAAGTTTTTAAAATAAAATGTCCTTGATTTTCAACTTGCAACTAATATAATACCTTTTATAAAATTTTAATGTTATCATTATATCAAATAATTGCAGAGTTTACTTCATTTTCACACTTTTCAAAAATCCTTAAAATTCATCATATTTCTTTAAAATTATATTGTCTATATTATATTATCTTGCAGATCACATTTCATTTTAGAATTCTTAATCAAATAAAACACATGTTGACAAACTTTAAGTATAGAAAAGTTCAACGTTTTGATTCACAACTTTTCATTCAATATATTTTATTCCAATTCAAATTCAAATTTACAAAATGTGTTTTTCTTCTTCACAAAAAAATGTTTTATTATTTTATGATGAAAGAAATCACAAAACAAATGGAAAAGTTAATGAGCTTTAAATTCTCCTTTATTAATATAAACACTTATTTAGTTGTTTTGTTTTCTTTAAATAACTTCCAACTTAAAAGTCCCATTTATCAATTTTTCTCCGACAATATTTAAATCACTAAAATTTATAACTCAAATTCTTTGTTTTTCAAATAACAAAAGTTTTTAAAATAAAATGTCCTTGATTTTCAACTTGCAACTAATATAATACATTTTATAAAAATTTTAATGTTATCATTATATCAAATAATTGCAGAGTTTACTTCATTTTCACACTTTTCAAAAAAAATCCTTAAAATTCATCATATTTCTTTAAAATTATATTGTCTATATTATATTATCTTGCAGATCCCATTTCATTTTAGAATTCTTAATCAAATAAAACACATGTTGACAAACTTTAAGCATAGAAAAGTTCAATGTTTTGATTCACAACTTTTCATTCCATATATTTTATTCCAATTCAAATTCAAACTTAGAAAATAAAAAAAAATATTGATAATCAAATCAGGTAATACTTACATACATTTGATTTATTTCGCATAGAAATAATATAAATTTCATACAATATAATTTTCACAAAATTTAAAGTAGAACATAAAACAATAATATTCAGAACATGAGAATTTTGCGGTTATGTAGTACAGGCATCGAGATACGGCGCCATCTAAAAATAGTCATTATATTGTTAGAAAATGAAGCTACGAATTCCTCTAATTGCAGTATTGCAACCCTAAAGAAATTGGCGGAAAATTGGCGAAAATTCAGGGTTGCAAGATTGGCGCCTTCCTCAATGCTAGATTTTAACCGATTTTGCATTTAAATAAAAAAAAATCTGAATAAAAACTATCCTATGTCTCAAGTTGGAACAAAACACACATTTAAAAAAAAAAAGTTAAAATCGGATGGTTAGTTTCGGAGTTCATCGCGAACAAACATCGTGACACGGGAATTATATATAATAGATAATAAAATAATTAAATTTTATATTGATGACGTGATTTATTTTAAAATCAAAACTAACATTATTTTATTTCTTTAATTACTTTTACTCCTTTTTATTTCACTTTCCATGATTATTTCTATGTATAATTGAGAAGTTATTCTTCATTAAATGCTTATTGAAAGGAAAGTATTTGATTATTTTTTATTTAAATTATTACATATAGTTCATTACCTTTTAATTGCAACAAAATGCATAATTAAGTGTATAAATTATAATGCAACATAAATTTAGGTTAATATTTTTAACATTAAACATAATTAACTATTATCATTAATCAAATTATTAAAAAATATTACAAAAAATATACAGCTATGTTATAAAATGATAAATAAGAAGTAAAAAAACAAACAATTTGAATAAACATTTATTCTTTTTATTTAATTTTATAGAAAAAAAAAGATTAAATGTTCTATATATAAATATTTTTCAATGGTGTCATATTGATTCATTAATTAAATTCATATCCTTTTCATGAAAACAAAATCTCTTTCACAGACAACTTAAACGGTAAAGATTTTTATTATTATTTCTTCATCATTCATTATTTCCTTGTATTGATAAGAACTGCATTTAAAAAAACCTCATTAATTTCAGCTTTTATTTATTTTTTTTTCATTCAATCGCCATTGAGAATTTTTTACTCCAAAGAAATCTTTGCTTGTTTTCTAGATACTGAATTCAAATAGAATTATTTAAATGAAACATATATATTCCTTTTGTTTGAAATGCATTCCGAAGAAATTCAATTTGAATATTTTTCTAAGAGGAAATTAAAGAAGAGATTTAAATAATATTCAAATGATATTACGATTTTGTGATTACTTTGTCTCTTTGATGGAACTTTTCCAATTCTTTTTAATCTATAAATGTATAAACTATGTTTTCAGAAAGTAAGTTTAAAAGTAGGGAAAATGTTGTTTAAATTCCTTTAAGAAATAACAAACTCAACTTAGAGTGTAGAGACGTCTGTAATATTAATAATTTTTTCTCTGCATGTTAAATAAGAGGAAGTTCTTAGGTACAACTACTCTAGAGTTATTTCCAAAAAAACTCAGGACAGAGTGAGCTCCAGAACAACTGAAAACAGAGTCATCTTTATATCACCTTACTAATTGGGAAAGGCGAAAAACGCCTTTTGAAGGACTGTTAATGTAGCTGTCTCATTACGTATTGAATAAGCGAAATGTCTAAAATTCCGCTATTAAGACTTATTATTATATTTAATTATGGATTAAATCATTATGGAATTTTTTCTCGTTTTTTGAAGCAGTGACTATAACAGACGCCTTCAGTGGATTCGGACCTTATCATTTTTCCACACTAGGTTCACGCATTATTGAAACTTGAATTGAGCATATATAAGAAAAATGTTTAAAACGGGCTTTGTTCACTTATTTATAGCACGAAATGGATTATTATATTGCCAAAAGATATTTCGTTTTGTAACTGTATGTCAGAAAATTACAAAACTGCCACCAAGCAGTTTAACTGAAGCTATGAAATGCCTACTTAAACTGTCATAATCACCATCATTTGTTTATCTTCAGAAAAGTGAGTGTTTGAGAAAAGACGCCATTGGTTTCGGAACTAGTGTTGTCCTGTGCCTAGATCAGAGATCTCCAAACTTTCGGCTTTAGGGCCATACTGTTTGTCTCCAGTACGTACCAAGGGCCAAATCCGTTTTTAATTTTTCGGTCATTATCACAAAATTTCTAGACTAGTCGGAGTACGCGCTGTGAGCGGGCATACGCTTGACAAATTACGCAGGTTCAATTTCTAAAACAACTAAGTGTGTATCGATAAGACCGTGACATTGACGGCATCTAGTGGTAACTACCGAGGGTAATCGCGGACAGTTTATAATGTTAGGGGATTCATTTCAATTATTTGTTATCTAAAGTTAAATGTTCTATCCTGAATAGAACATTTGTCATTGCTTCCAGAAAATACTCAGAACGGAAAAGCTAAATTAACGCGAATGAAACCCGGGTTATTAAAAAATACTAATGAGTTATTATCATTCTGTGGTTTTTTCACTGACAATAGTTTGTAATTAGCAGCAACAATAGAGCGCTATTCGGCGACTAGTCTAGAAACCGTATAATGGCAGAAAAATTAAAACGGTTTTGGCCCTTGGTACTTACTGGAGCCGTATTACCCTAATGCTGGAAAGTTCGAAGACCCCTACCCTAGATAATCGCGTTTTCGTTAGCCTACGAATCAGGGTAAATCGCATCATTCGATAGTTATATATAATGTTATTTAGTCATTCATCAGTTATTAGCCTCATTCATATTTTCAACGTATAATGTGGCATTTATATACAAGTAACTAAAGTATATTGTATTAACAGCAATGCACTAAAGTATTGAAAAGCGAATGAATTTTTTATTTAATTGAGATCATTAAACTAACCTAACCAAAGTCATACCTGAAGGAGTCATATTTCACTTTGTATACAGGTCATTTTATGATGAATGTGAAATGTGCTTTGTTTTTTACATTCGCCTAACAATTGTTTTTAGTTTTTAACAATTGTTTTTTCCACGTTTTTCACATAGTTTAGTTCAAAAATTATTAATTACACATTTTTGTCACATATGCAAACTCTTTATATTCGTAGTTTTTGCATTACTATTAGTAGTTCTTGTATTTAAAATGAATTCACAATAAAAAAAAAAAATAGGTTTAATTATGTAAAATGAATTCAGAATAAAAAAAATAATATAGCTGCAAATGTATGTTATGAATTAGTTTCCTTTGATGATACATTCTTCTGTTTACAGATAATGTAACATGTTAGTTCCAGATAGTAATTCATAACTACAATAACATTTCATTATGTAAGCAACTATCAAGTAAGTCTTATAAAATTAAAAATTTGAAATTGATTTCCATTTAACCCATAATTTGCATTTAGAGAACAATAATTTGCATCCGTATATTATTAACTTATTTATTATAATAATAAATTGATATTTGATATTTGTAATTAATTACTAAATAAATACATTTTCATACATCTAATTTTGTTTGTCAAAGAAAATATTTTTTTAAATATAGTAAAATAGAATGTTACATAATAATCTTAAATGAAAATTTATATCATTGAGTAACCATTGCTTATGAGTAAGAACCATTACGAATCTATTTTTAGACTTTAGCAATGTCCATTCATTTTAATTTAACCGTAGTTATTAAAGATGAAAAGAGCCTTAAGTAACGATTAATTAAATAGTATTTTTCAGGGATCATTGAATATTTATTGCAAGGAAGGAAAACTAGGGAATATCAATTTTAGGGAAAGAGAGTAAAAGCGAATTTTTTTGGAAAAAAAAAAACTTTTATCCAAATAAAGAAGAATATTTAATGGATTATTTTTATGTTTGAGAAGCATAAAGGTAATGAATAATTAGTTATCCCATTAAAATGTTTAAATTTTAATCTTAATCAGAATTAACAAACTAAAGGTGTTTTCCTTTAAAACACTGTGCTATTAATAATATGCTATTAATAATATGATAAAAATTAATTTTTTTACAGTTAATTAATATAAAATTTAAAATGATTGAAATAGTTTTCTTTTAATATCATTGTGTTTAATATATACGGAATAACTTCAGAATAATATTTATTTTCATGGATATTCTTTCAGTGTGTGATATGATGAAAATGAAAATTCAATTTCAAGAAAAGGGTACAGTACAGTAAAACAAGTTTCGATTAAATAATGACTCTTGTTTTTTATTTTCTTATTATATTACTTAATGGCATTTAAAAGTTTTCGTTTTATAATTTTGAAAAAGGTAAATTTACAGTTAAATGTATTGTGAGTGTTAAAAAATGCTTGTTGTAAACAATGCAAATTGTGTTTTCTCAAATGCCAGACATTTTGCCTGAGCGCAACTATTTATTAGATGTGTAGCATTTCGGTATTACCGTGGATACTAAATATTTTTTGATGACTAATTTGTAATCAACTACCCGCAAGTCGTTATCTCATGTGTTTGTAATCTCTGTACCTTCTTATCAAGCCTACCTGAAAGAAAATCCGCCATTTGATTTTAATTCAGCATCTCTTTTCGAATTTCGAATGGATCCAACAAATTGAAAGATTTTTTCCGGTTTTTCTTCTTATAAAGCAGATTATTGAACATAAAAAATAAATAATTCAAATTGTGAATTCAAACACCACTTATTATTTAATAAAAATGCTCACACTTGTTTAGAAGAGCATCTCACAGCCTTACAATAATTCAGTGATACCTTTTAAATGTTCTTACACAATCCTTCGCTATACTCGCTTAAGCTATCCTTCCTTCAATCCTTGGAAAAATACCAAACGAATTTACCCTATAAAAGTAACGCAAAAATTTATTAATGTTTTCCATAAAACAGTTTAATGGTTTTGATTCACAAGGTTGAATAAAATATTTTTAAATTTGCTAAAGTACATAAAGAAGATACTTTTAGAAGAATTACATAAATGAAAATGTACCAGATTTATTATTTTTTGTCTCTTTTCTTCACTTGGACATGATTGAGGATCATCAGCTTTGACAATCACAAAAATGTGTCATAAGAATTTTATTTCTGTCTTCTCCTTAAGACGCTTCGGAAATCGGACATTTTCGCACCATTCTAGACAATGCTATTACAGTTTGTTTGGGATTTGTTGGAGCTGTACCAGGCAACGTATATGTTAGACCCGTCTATTAAATTGGACTTATTCCAAGATGGATTTCTACTGATGCACCACTGTATGTTAAAATGCTTTATTAATTCAAATGCAGCATGTGTTATTTATTATCGTATTTTTATGTCGATTTGCAAAAATCTGCATTCAGTCATATATATAAAATAATTTAAACATTCCTTAATACGTAATTAGTTAGATGAAATACATAAATGAAAATGTGCCGCATTTATTATTTTTGTCTCTTTTTTAATTGGACATGACTGAGGATCACTAGATTTGACATTCTCTAAAATATGTCCGAAGAACTATGCTTCTGTCTTCTTTTTATGATGTTTCGGAAATTGGACATTTTCTAGCCATTCTAGACAATACTGTTATAATTTGTTTGTTATTTGTTGGAGCTTTACCTGGTGCCTCATTTGTTAGACCCATATATCAAATTAGACTTATTCCAAAATGAACTTTTATATTGAAGTACCACTGTATGTTAAATTATTTATTAATTCTTTTTCAAGGTTTTTTATTTATTATCCTGTTTTCATCTCAATGTATAAAAAACTGCATTTAATCTTAAATGATAAAGCTTTACTTATATTTCATATTAATCTTGTTGGTTTTATATATGATTTTACAATCATTATTGAATTGTTTAATGAATAAGACACACGAGATGGCAAATTAGATATTTTATCTACACCTCTGAACAAACTAGTTTTAACTAAAATGACGAAGAATCAATGACTTTAAAAATAATACTTTCGCTTTTTAATATTTCTTACTTTAAAAATGTAATATATAATCGATAGTAGATTAATTTAATTTAATCAACTGATGAATTGTGAGGGTAAGAACTACTAACAATTGAAAATCTGAAAATAATAATTTTAATTTTGAAAACACAAGTTTTAATTACTTTACTTAACTAATTAATTAAAATCATATAAAATTCCATTTTTATACTTATAATCCTTTTGACTTCATCGTACATCTAGTAAATGTTTTACACGTTTGAATAAATTCAAGAGTAATTATATCACATTGAAGTAAAAAAACACGTTGAAAGATATCCCGTTCCATAATTTACGGTCTCTTCTATATTTATCCTCTTTTTAATTTTAATGATTTATAAATCCTATCCTAAATAAAACTCATATTTGCGAGAAATTAATTAGTCCTTTGTTCTCTTAATTATTTAATTAATTTATAAGTTGGTTTTATTTTTTTCGATTTTAAGGAAATGGTTTATTTTTCTTACTTGAATTATTTTTCTTATATTTTAACTATTTTAAATAAATATCCTTCATTATAGGTTTAATTAATTTAACTAAGCTTCCCTTAATCAAATTTTTATTTTTTATTTTCTTTGTTCCCCTAATTAAAATGCAAAGATTTTCTCATAAACTAATCATAAAAAAAGATGGTGGCTGTGTTAAAAATCACGTAGCAAATGTCCCAGTTAAAAATATTTATGAGTTATGAATTGTTAAATTCAATTTTGATTAGTAATACCTGAAATATTCTTTCTTTAAACATAAAAACATTTTTGAATTCTTAAAACATTTTAATTGTATAAAAATTTTTAATTAAAGTTTCTTTGTATATTTATAAAATAACCTGTGTAATCTATAGTAAATATTTTAGAATAATTTCGATAACAGATAACTGTGCTTCTTTAGAAATGCTTTCATTTAATTATTTTATATATAGCATTTACATAAAAATTATTATTGTAATCAGTAAACATAATTGAAGAATGTTGTTACTAGCATTAAAAATTGAAGAATTCTTTTTAATGTTTAAAATTAATAAATAAGAGAGAGAGATAAATTCAAAAATTTTCAACAACATTGTTTTCAGACATGATGATTTCATAATTCCAGGCAAAACACATTTAAGTAATTTCCAATTTTGATTTGAATTGAATTAACTTTCTGGTATTTGTATTACTGAATGACAAGTTTTCAACGTAAAATTTTCAGAAAGGTGCAATATTTGAAAGATTTCTATATGCAACTTAAGAAATTCGTTAAAAATAATTTTAATTGTCTTACTACCTGCTCTCTACATCTAATTAGCATCGTTTAATTCAGTAGTTGAATTTCACCGTCGAGTTAGTATACTCGAAAAATAAATTATTTTGTCAGTTCTTGTTGGACTTCAATGGAATTGACACGTGAAGTATGATGTCAGTTTGACGTTAAAACAAGTAATATTCAAAAAAATCTTTTAAATTCAATTCTATTTTTTTCACTATATTGCTAAAAAGTTCTTAATAAATCATTTTCATTCTTTTTAAGTTCATCTGGCGCCATCTATTGGTAGATATATGCAGCTTAAATGTAAAAATAACTGAAATTAATTAATTAAATTTAATTACTAATTAATATTTGAAAAATCTGTATTAACATCAAGTGTTCCCCACAAGTTCTAAAAAATGTATTTTAACTTGAGTGTATGAATAAAAAGTATTTTATGAACGATTGAAAATTTGAACAAGATATATATAAAGAGTGTGAGCTAATAGTAGGAATTGAATAAAGAATTTTTCAAAATGCAAACATTATTTTCAGAAAGTTATTAATTTTTGACTAAAGTAGGGAAATACCTGAATTGTAGGAATAATTTCGGAAAAAAACTTTTGATTAAGATTACATCTTTCATTTCAGCAGTCAAATTTCACTGTCAAGTTTGTGTAATTCGAACTAAATTTGCTTTTTCCTCACAACTTGTAGATATACAAAAATGTTTATTCATCGATGGTCGTCATCATTATGAAATAATTTAAGTAAGAAGCACATCTGATAAAGTTAAAATACTTTAATCATGCGCTGAGGGGTGAAATAATTTTAGTTCATAAGGCTTTTTTTTTTTCAAGTAGTGTTTAATAAATAGATAGAGAATAATAAACTTATGCGTTAAGAATTATGTTGTAGAAATGATGTTTTACAACAAGAATATTTTTTTCAAACGATGCTGACACAGAAATATCATCTAGTTCCGAGAATCACATATGAAAGCAAATCTGTAAGTCAAAAATTATAAACATTTCTCTATTGAATTTTTAGTTAGTTTTTGAAAGTCGAGATCTCGATTCTTGGATTCTTCTTCTCTGTTCTTCATTGCCGCAACAGACACATGATGGGCCAAGGCCGTCTGCCTACTGGCAGATTTCGGGACAGCAGATTTTTTTCATTTTACACAGTAGGGTTGCAGTCCTGTGGTCGGACGCTCTACAGTAATATTAGATGCGCTGTAAAGTAGATTCCGAACCACAAACATCCATGGTATCATCGGTACTCGAACCCGAAACCTGTGTCACAAAGCACCTGATTCCCGGATTACCTTTACAAGGAAAAAAAAATATATAAATACGTTCTTCCGACATAATCTTCTAAATTTTCAATAAATTACTTTATTTTCCTATTGAAAATATTTTTCCTGGTTTCAGAGTAAACCAATACGTTATTATTTTTATTTATTTATTCAATATTCAGGATGTTTAGCAATTCAATGTTTTTCTTCATTTTGTACACCCTACATATATTAATCTGTTATTGAGTTTTAATTTTTTTTTTTTACGAAGCTCCTGACTAAAAAAATTACAGTGGTATTCCTTTTTAAAATCATCGTATATTAGGTATTAGAATTTCAAGAGAACATTGCTTCAAAAGGCAGTTTAGAAAAAAATGCATTTATTTTAAGTGGAAGGCGAGTATGTTTTTATCATCCTTGTATGGTGGTGGGTTATGACATAAAAAACAATGAAGCTTCAATAAATTTTTAAAAAAAATTCTTCAGGTAACCATCATGAATTGATGATGATAGATTTAAGTGCACTAAGTGAACAACATTTAAAAAAGATAGGAGGGGAATGAACATAGAAAAGAGGCATAACTATAAAGAAATTTCAGTAAAAGTTATATTTTAATTAAAGTAATATTTGTCTGTTGCAACATTTTAGCAAATAAAAAAATACATAACATCAATGTTTAGTTAAATGTGATTTTTGTTGATTTCTTCCTTGTTAAATAAGCATCTTATTAAAATAAATATTTATGACATTTTTGCTAAAATCATTCTATTATTAGGCCTTTAAAATTTAGTGACATTGCAATCAGCAGCAGTTTTAAAAGTATTATCATTGGACAGAGGATAATTTTTAATCATCATTGTATGTAAAGCAATCTTCAATTAAATAAAAACATTTCAAGCAACCCTCATGAAGAAATGATCGTGATAGAATTAAGCGCCTTTATTAAAGAAGAGAGAAATAATAAAAATTTCACCTATAAAAGGGATGTTGGAAAAAAGGTATAAAAAACTCCTTCAAAAGTTTTATTTCTTTTGAGGGAGGTAAAGTGTCCTTGTTTCAACACTCCAACAGAACAAAAGGCAAATAGCACCACTATGTAGTTAAATACCACTACAAATTCTTGAACAAAAGAATAAGCAGTTAAATAACTTTTACTTAAACAGTTTCTAGTCTAATTTTAAAAGGAAGGAAGTAATAAAATGAGATAGAATGCTGTAATTCTGTTCTGTGTCTTTTAATCGGTTTTAATGTTTTTTTCTTAGTTTAAAATGATAAAAAATAATAAGAAAGTTAGTATCATAGATAAAATTATTAAATAAATTAACAATAAATGTATATCAGATTATTAGTATGACTTTTGTGCATTTAAATCATTTATTTCCTATAACATTAAAAGTAAAATGTTATTTACCATTTATTAAAGTAAGTGTAAGTGCCAATAGTAAGTAGAGATATTAAACATTTATTAACGAATATTGAAAAATATTATTAATAAATGTAACTTACAAAATATATAATTAACCAATATGTAATTAACAAGTATGTATTTTATTATTGATAATGCAATAATAAAACATGTAACGAATTGTGTAGTAATTTTTTTAGTAAAATATTTCAAAATATTTTATTAAAATATTAGACTAATAATAAAATGTTTTTAATAGACTAATTAAATAAATGTTTTTATTAGGTATAATGTAAATGTATTAAAACTGTTATAAAGTCAAAGGAAAATTTTCTCAGGAAATGTTATTAAATTTATTCAAGAGATTTTAAAGATATTTATACAACAGTTTTTCATATAAATTCATAAAGAAATTATTATAAAATTAGTATTTTGTTACTAAAATAACTATTGAAAATATAAAATACAAAGCAAATAATTATGAATAAATCCAGATTCCGAATATCGATAAGCAATGGAACAAAATAAGTAAAAAATAAATTAGATGGGGCATCTTTTATAAGAAAATAATCCGAAACATGAAACTTGATTGCATTATTATGATTACATTATGTATGTTTGAAATTCCAATTGCATTCAAACTGCCTTTTAAATTAAAATGGTGAACTCGTATTGTTCACAGGAAAATCCTGAAAACAGTATTCATCGAAAATAATTACCCTTTTAAGTTATAACGCTGTTTCCTGAATAAGCTCTATTTTCATTCCATGCTTTAAAATATTGTTTCTATGAAATTACGTCTATCTACCGAAACTAATGAAATTTCGTCTATTTGTGAAATCTCTAATGTTCATCAAATAATTATTGAAATATAAATTATTGTTTCTTAAACATTCGAATTATCTATATTAATGAAAACATTTTCATTAACTTTTTAATCATAATTCATTAAATTTCAATTCCTTAATTTAATTTTTCTCATTAATTTTTAATTCACTGAAATTTAAAAATTTTACTTATTATGCTGAGTTTTTTTATATATACTTTAAAAAGTTATAAAATTAGTTGAGTGTAAATTTTTAACTTTCAATATAATATCTTCCATCATATTCTCTAAACAAATATTTTACTGCTTTTAGACACGTTATTGTTAAAAGAAATTAATGTCCCTAAAAACATTTTTAACAGGTTAGAGTAAGTATTTTAATGCAGTAGGTGAGAATTTAAGTTAATGTGTTTCGAAAGATAAAATATCCTCAAAATTGTTTAATACCTCTTCTCTGATGCAAATAGTAGAGCTTCCGAATTTCCTTAGCCAATAATATTGAAAAGTAATTATCTTTAGTTTTGTATTTGATATTCTTAAATGTTAATCAATATTTCTTTTACTTTTGGAAAAAATAATTTTCATATATATTTTTAAAAAAGTAAAAAAAAATTATATTGTCTTTTAAAGGAATAAAAGATCTTCATTTTGAAACTTGCAGAAAGATATTTGTTCAGAATCATGATGCAAAGTACCTTTCCTAAAAGCCCTAAAATGTCCTACACAAATTCCAGGGAAACAATGGGAGGCATAAATGGTCTTTATATTTCTCTTGTTGAAAAATGATATCACCTACCTACATAAAGCCCTAAACGTAAAGTAACGGAATTTCACTGATGGGGAACATTTCAAACCTATATTAGGTTTATAAGTGTTTCGCAGTTGATGCGTAAAACTTTATTTTATGTTCGTGTTTTTTCCCTCTTAGGATTTATCGTATTTAATTATCTTTAGTTTTTATATTTGTTATTCTTAAATTTTAATCAATATTTCTTTTACTTCTAGAAAAATCATTTTCATATATATTTCTATAAAAATAAAATAATGACATTGTCTTTTCATAAAGGTTCTTCATTTTGAAATTTGCTCAGAAAGATATTGACTAAACGGTTATAAGAGCATCATACTTTTACTTAACTCGACTTGTCGGTACATGATCTTTAAATGATAATAGTAAAGCACCTTTCCTAAAAGCACTAAAATGTCCTACACAAATTCCAGGGAAACAATGGGAGGCATAAATGGTCTTTATATTTCTGTTGTTGAAAAATAACACCTATACCAAATATCTACATAAAGCCCTAAACGTAAAGTAACGGAATTTTACTCCTGAGGAAACCTTTCAAACCTATATTAGGTTTTAAGTGTTTCGCAGTTGATGCGTAAAACTTTATTTTATGTTCGTGTTTTTTTTCCCCTTAGGATTTATCGTATTTAATTATCTTTAATTTTTATATTTGTTATTCTTAAATTTTAATAAGATTTTTTTACTTTAGAAAAATCATTTTCATATATATTTCTATAAAAAATAAAATAATGACATTGTCTTTTAAAGGCTTTTGTTGATGAAATTTCCTTCTAAACGGTTATGAATAGTTTTTTTCGACTTGTCGGTACATGATATTTATGATAATAGTAAAGTACCTTTAAAAGCACTAAAATGTCCTACACAAATTCCAGGGAAACAATTTAAATGGTCTTTATTCTGTTGTTCAAAAATAATGTACACCAAATACCTACATTTAAAGTAACGGTTCACTTACGGGAAACCTTTCAACCCTATATTAGGTTTTAAGTGTTTAAAAAAAATGTGTAAAAATTTCATTTTATGTTCCTCTTTTTCCATTGCAGGATTTATTGTATAGCTCAAGATTTTTACTTTAGTTTAAGACTCTTATTCTTTGTTCATCTTTTCAATGTACAGTTTTTACACTGCAGGTTGCTTATATTATTTCTTTTTCAAAAAATATTTTAAATGAAGAATGATGCTTTGTAATATGGAGCACAATAAAAGTTATTAACATTTTATTATTTTTTTTGTAATTTCTACATATTGAATTTCATGTGATAAATATTAAATAATAAATTAAGAAAAAATAAATAAAACGATTGATTTCAATATATGTGAAGTTCTTAAAATGAATATGGAATCATTTTCAAATTATTTGGAATTTATATACTACTGTGCCCAAAAGTGACACCAAAAAGTTTTCAATTTAAATTTGACGGACATATGGAATTTCAATTTTTTTTCCTTTTCAGGTTATTGGCACTATCCGTGACATCTGTGTATATCTGTGTGATATCTCACGTCAAAATAGTGTTTGAGTTACGCTTGGCTTTGTGAGATGCTAAAAGTGATTTCGGCATTTTTGAATTAATGTCTGAATTAATTGAGCAAAGAACTTACATTAAACTTTGTTTGTGGAATCAATATTCGTGTGCCTAAACGAATAGAATGTTGCAGAAGGCATTTGGTCAGCAAACTGTATCGGAAAGAAATGTTTACAAATGGTATAGACAGTTCAGAGAAGGCAGAGAACGCGTTGAGGACGGAGATCGCTCTGGTCGACCATCCACCTCAACCGGACGAAGCTCACATCCAAAAACTTAAAGATTTGATGCTTGCAAACCGTCGATTTACAATTAGAGACCATGCTGATGATGTTGGAATTTCAAAAGGATCGGTCAATTCTATTTTGGGCATCAACCGCGTCAAATCTCGATTGGTACAGGAAACACTGAATGCGCCAGCTCACACTGCATTGATTCTTCGCGACTTTTCGCCAAAATAAAGCTATTAGTATTATAGTATGTAAACTATTAGTATTATGATTATATTATTATATAATCATATTATTATATAAAGTCATACCATTTTTTTATATGTCAAAACCTGCAACGATTAATAAAAATAAAATATTCCTTAATGAGTATTTTTTTATGATGACATAAATATGTTAAATATAATATTTTTTAGTATTTCTTGTATTTGAAAACTCATACTCTTTGTCACAGATAACGAATGGCATGAAAATGGAATGTTTTCACTTAGAACTAGAGTTTCACATATTGCGAATCAACCACAAAATTTGTAACATAATTTTGAACTATTTTTCTAGAACGTCTAATATTCCAACTGAATTGTTTTAAAAACTTTCTCGCCTGTTTATTCATCTACCTTAAAAGTTGATTAAAATTTCAAATATAGTGTTTTATACAGACTTGAACAGGAAATTGATCTGGAATTGATCTTTTTAATCTCAGTATCACAGAAATCAATATTTGTCTAACTGTCATCAGTGAGATTGAATACATATTTTATTTAAGTTTAATATGTATTTATAATATATTTATAATATATGTTATAGTTATAATATATATATTATTTAATATATATTTTATTTAAAGTTTATTATTATTATTATTTTTTGTGTTTTGCATATTGAAACACCACATTAATAGGTTTAGGTAAGGATTAATTTTCATTAGTAAAATTTGTGATCTATTTCTCAAACAGAAGGAAACAACGTTTACAAAATCATAAGATTATTGATTATATGATCCTTAACATTATTTGATCAATTCTAGAGTTTTAGAAAAGTGTTTTTAACAGATTTAACATATAAATTAAAGTAACAACTAAATTTTAAATATTTTTTATGTAAAATTGGTAGTGTACATTTCAAATGCATCTAACGTTATTGAGTTATGATTTAAGAACATTTGTGACATTTATGCAGATTTAATATTACCCAGATTGCATTGATAGAATAAAGCTGCTACAAAAATTTTAGATTTTTTTTATTCATTTATTCTGGGAAATATCTAAAAAGGTCTGCAAATATCACTCTGAATAAAAAAAAAAGAAAACATTTCATCCTAACGTGTTGTTAAAGGCATAAACACAAAAATTTAATTCTGGTTTCGCATCCAACTCCTGTAATTCAAGAAAAGAAAAACAAAACAAATAGAAGTAATATAAAAAATATATTTTAAGTGAATTCCTACTTTATTTTCGCTATATTGCAGAAAGTTCTTTACAAATAATTTTCATTCATTTTTTTTAAGTTTACCTGTCGCCATCTATTGGTAGATATTATGCAACTTAAATCTAAAAAAACTAAAATTAATTAAGTCTTTTTATAAGTCTATTTAATTACTGAATTAATATTTGAAAAACTGTATTAACATCCAGTGTCATCCCCTACAAGTTCAAAACAAATGTATTTGAACTTGAGTGGAAGAATAAAAAGTATTTTATGAACGATTGAAAATTCCAACAAGATATATATAGGTAGAGCGTGAGCTAATAGAAGGAATTGAAAAAAGACGTGTTTACCAGCCGAACAGGTTTGACAAACGAAGCAGTCTAAAGAATCTTTCAACATATAGCACGTTAATTAAAAAAATGTTAACAAATACAACAAATAATAAAAATTATGCTACCTACAAATTGTTGTTTTCAGAAAAAAATACTGTAGGCTTATTGTTGGTTTTACATTTTTAAAAAGATGTTTGAGGGATCAAAATTTATTTCAAGATCGAGATGAAGTTGGTAGTTTAATTATTTATATAATGTTACCGAAATGCACTCTCCAAAAACGTATGAATTATTTTTTAATTTTATTTCAATTTATTAACAAATGTCGCTTAAGATAATAAAAGAATAATTTATTAAAAACAGTACATATTCAAATTGATTTCATTTAAATTTAAAAGATTTTATCCTTTTAAACTAAATATTAATCAAAATATTAAATGTATTTGTGTTTAAAAATATTGTCACTAAAACATTTTCATAATATATAAAAACAAAACAAATTTATATACTAGATAAGTATATAAGTATGTATATAATGTATGTAATTACATTTACATATGTAAGTATTATATATTGTTTACATATGTTACATTATTTGTTTACATTATAATTGTTTACATATGTAAATATGGTACCAATTTACAAATATAGTCATAAGTAAATGCTCATTTTATAAGTGTTTACTAATGATTCGGAATAAATATAAATCTAGGAAAATTAATTACTTCGAATAAATTTAAAAATATGAGTTCCACAAATACTGTTGCCAACACGTTACAAATTCATCAATATGTTCAAATAAGACAATTAGGAATTAATGGCATTAACTCCCTTTTGTCATTCATAATTTGCAAACGTATAGCCTAAGGACATGAAAAACGATGGCTTGAAAAGGATTAATAAGAATTGTGATTCTATTTGGACTGCATAATATTTTTGGAATCTTAAGTTAAATCATTATTTGTTTTTAATTTAAATCAAGAACGGCATTTTATTTAATTTGAAGATTAAACGATTAAGGAGCTTTGAGTATACACGCAGGCATAGTTGATCATATACAATTACACACAGGCTGATACATAAAACGCTTATTTACATTTACAAGTATGCATTGGACAAAATTTAATAAAAAATGTAATATTTATTTCTAAACTTAACAGTTTAATGTTTTGGATACTAAAGTTATGCATTTTTTAGGATAGTCGCTTTAGGATAATCAAATTTGGATGATAATCAAATTTTGGATGAGAATCTAAAATCAGTAAAAATGTCAAAGATTGTTAGATTATTATCTATCTTATCTATGATAATTGTAATTATTTAGAAATTTTAAACAATGTAAAATTTTTAAATAATTAAATAAAAATAAGTATTTTTTGAATTTGTTACTTTATTTAATAATGAATAAAAGTTTGTCATTCAGATTGAATAAAACTGTTTTGTCATTCAAATAACTTAATTTTTCATCATCAAAAAATATTTGAACTATTGTTTTCTAAAAGGAACAAAAATCCTTTTAGATTTCTATTAAATTGTATGAATGTAATAATTCAAGTGTTGGATAAAAGTATTTCATATTTGGCATTCTTTTCGCTTTTACCCATGTTACCTTTTGCAACCTACGTGGCTTTTATTTAAATTTTCAAATAGAAGTACTTTATGTACTATTCGAAATATCACAAAACTAAACAAAAAAGAATACAAAGCAAAGAAATATGATCTGAGAAAGCAAATAAAAAAAAACACAATAGAATGTTATAAAAATAGTTTAGCTTTTTTGAAGCATACATTTCTTTTCTTTGATAAGTATTTTTTATTCAAAAGAAAGTCAAATGTATGATTTCACTATAGCATGTAACCTTTTACTCTGCTTGGCGATTATTCACTTGACTTGGCATTCTTTTTCATACACTGAGTCTGCACGTGTCAGTAATGCTTGGTTAAAAAGGTGGAAAAATATGAAAAAAGGCAAAAGTCTTATAAAAACATGCATTATAATAACAAAAACAATCCAGAAAACTTCTTATGAAAAATTACTAAACAGCTGTAGCTCTTCTTATGGGTTTTTTAATACAAAAGTTTTTCCTATTTTTATTCTAATTTTTCATGCATAATGCTTAATTTTTCATACCTCTTTTATACAATAAGAAATTTATGTCATAATAAATATGATATTCAAAGCAAGAAAAGCTTTTTTAGCAACATCAAAATTAAAAAAATTAGAATCTTTTTACTCGTAGTGACAATACATTATCTCGCCATAATTTCAACGCATTTAAGACAAATACTAAAAAATTCAGAAGCATATAAATTTGTAATATAATTTGTCATAAAAAACACATTTGCTGTTATAACATGCCACACAAATCTTGTTTTTCAGCAGCTAGTTTTAATAATTATATATTTTCATGCTGTTTATTAATTATTTTAAGTCTCTCATCAGCACAATTACGCTGTCCAGTTAAAACTTATTGTATATAATTAACTTCCAAACTGAGTGTGATGTACTTTAAAAAACGCAATAATTTCACTTGATTCTGAACTCGTAGAATATAGAAACGTTAATATAAAAACGTAATAATTTCACTCCAAAATCAGAATCACGTGATATACTTCACATAAACATTTTTAAAACTTAACAGAACTTGTTTTTTTTTTAGAAATATTTTTAATAATTATACTGTGTTATTTTTTATGCTATTTACTAATGTTTTTAAGTCCAATTACATTGTCAGGTAATAATTATTGTGTGTAATTAACTTAAAAACTGAGTAAGACTATACTTTAAACAATATAATAATTTCATTTGATGTTTTTAGTAAATTCATACTAATTTAAGAATATTTAACAGTTAAGAAAAAGAAGAATATTTTATTGTATTTATATTCTATAAGTAACTCCCAATCAAAATGTGATATTTAAATTATTGGAAGAGTCCCAATAATTCTTCAAAATAAAGATACATTTAAATGACCATTGTAATTTTACTTTATTACAAGTATCACTGTATCAGGAATATGTAATATTTTACAGTTAATAATAAAATGAAGGTGGAAAAAAAAAAAGTTAAAATCAATTACAGAATTACATGAGTTTTTCTATATTAAATCTTTTTGTAAAAGATATATAAATTTTGGAGAAAAAAAAATACTATTTTAAATATCATGGCAGTAACTAAGAAATTGACTTATACTAATGTAAGCATTGATGACACGAGATATACAATGCAGAAATTAATTAATGGTGATAAACAATATATTTCTATGGTTTTCAATCTATGAAGTATGAAATACTTATATGATAGATTGGCGGCAGAAAGTTCAATATGTATTTCAACGGTAACGGTTTTTTTTGAATAATTAAATGTTCATTTTCTTCTAAAGAATCATTAACTTGATTTTCTATCTGGTCAATGAGTTATCAATTATATTTTTCGTGCCACTGAATGTAAAAAAAAAAATTGAAAGGATTTAAAGATGATTTTTTGAAATGTTGTAGTTTAACTATCGGCCCAAATAAATGTTAAATCGATGTTTCAAGAAATTTTCAGGTTGAAGGAAAAGGTTCAGGAAAATCCAGATTTATTGGGTAGATATCTTTTTTTTTTTTGTTTAACGGATCAATGTAGATATTTATATGATTTTTTTGAGATAAAGCAACTATCACTTGGATGCTGGAACTTTATTTAATTTTATCAATGTAATTAATATATTCTGAATAAAAGATTATTTTTTTTCCTAGAAACAAAACTCCAATTCTACATGAAAATCACCTCAATGATAGTTTTATAAATATCCCATATATATTAATTTATTTGTTGTATTTATGCAAACTAAAATTAAAATCAATTGAAAGTTACTCATTTTAAATATGGACAAGTTTAAACAACTGTTTTTTTGCCTTCTGAGAAGTTCCAGGGTAAAAAGTACATCTCTCAAACAATTTAGTTTTCAACTTCTTTACTTTTTCTTTGACTATTTTCTTGTAGTGGATTGAATATTTTTTGTTGTTGTTTTGCTTTAGTGCTTCATTCCCCTTGTGGTCGGTTAGAAAGCTATCCTAGTCATAGGAACTTATATATTTCCGTCCATGATTCTTTCCAATGTGTTACAATAAAGTTAAAATAGATTCTTTAAAACCGAAATTCTATTTTTTTTTTTTTTTTGGTTTTGTTTTGTTTCAGCTTTTTTAGTTCTATTTCTTTATTAATGATATATAAATATATTCATTTATTTGTTACATTTATACAATGATTGTAATGTAAATT